>JAYKAV010003140.1:266323-331359 GCA_035582835.1 Phoebastria nigripes
TTCGCTCCATTCACCACAACTCTCTGGGCCCGGCCGCCCAGCCAGTTTTTAACCCAGCACAGAGTACACCTGTCTAGGCCATGAGCTGCCAGCTTCTCTAGGTGGATGCTGTGGGAGACAGTGTCGAAGGCTTTACTGAAGTCCAGGTAGACCACATCCACAGCCTTTCCCTCATCCCCCTATATTAACAACAGCAATTATTTCAAAAACCGTTCATGTGGGTCAGTAAGGAGGTGTCAGCTAGTCTCAGGCAACCAAATGAGGCTTCCAGCGTAGGAGAAGAGTGCTCTCATGTTCCTCAGGGTAGCCAAATCATACCTGGCACACCTGTCTCTCCCTTTCTTMCATGGCTTTCTATCACAGCTGTCTATAACGGAACCTAGAACAACCGCAGTCCAGACTTAAGATCACATTATGTGGGTCCAAAATACCTGAAACACGTAAGCTTTGCTATACAGTGGAGGAATTTACACTCCCTGGTACTGTAAGCACCGTTGAAAAGCTCACAGATTCTTACAGCATCCTTCAAGGCTGCACTGAACAAAACTGTTGTAATGGTCCCAGGCCTGTTGGCTGAGGAAGAAAAAAAGACRTGTAAACATCTCTCTTCTACCATGACTGACTTGAGAAGAAAAAATAACAACAAGAAAGCATGTAGTGTATTTTTAACCTCCTCTTTATGCATTTTTACAGAAGGGAAAGGAGGAAGGACCTCTGTAGTTTTAGGTTCCTCTCAACTACCTTCAGTTGGGTAAAAGCCGAGTAACTAGTCCAGCGTACTAGGTAATGAAGAACACAGGAAAATTTGGGTGAAGACTGATCCCGCTTTTCTTTTCCCCCTGACATATATAAAATCAAATATAAAGCAAAAGAATGATGTTCTTGATGCCTGGATGTCATGTCCATCATCAAGAATGAGGAACCGGGGAACTACAGGCTGGTTGGCCTAATCTTGGTTTCTGAGAAGTTTATGGAGCAAATCCACCCAGAAGCCCATTTCCATGCATGTGAAGGACAAGAAGGTAACTAGGAACAGCCAACATGAATTTACCAAGGACAAATCATGCCTGACTAACCTGGCTGTCTTCTGTGGTGACTGGCATGGTAGACTTGGAAAGAGCGGTCATGTACTTTGACACGAGTGGAAAACTTGCAGTCAATCTGGAGATACAAAGAGCGGTCGGATGGACTCCAAGGTGACTGGAAAACTAGGCTGTATTGAAAAAATAGCTGGACAGCTGGACTCCAAGGGTAGTGGACTGGTTTGAAGTTTTGGTGGCAGCCAGTTCCTTGCAGCATGCCTCAGGGATCTACACTGGAGCCAATACTGGACAATATGATGGAGTGCACCATATGTACACCTGTAGAGACCAGTTGCAGGGAGGGAGGAAGGGGAATGGGGACACAGTTAATACATTGCAGGACAGGGCTTCTATTCAGGTAGACCTCCGTCACAGTGGCATTACTATGTTACAGAATCACAGATGGTTGACGTTGGAAGGGACCTCTTGAGGTCACCTTATCCACCCACCCTGCTCAAGCAGGGCCACCTAGAGCAGGTTGCCCAGGACTATTTTAATACAGAGAACTACAGTTTGAGAGTTCTGTGTCAGTGTCCTGCTATTCTTGTTTCTACTTTTTTTTTGTTGTTTTCCCTCCCAATTGATTTTCTTGTGTCTTTTGAGTGGCCTAGCAACACTAGGCATGTCCTGAGAGACAGTCATGCTTTAAAAATATACATCTTTTAAAAAAAAGTTCTGAAAGACTTTATTTTAAAATGAAATAGTAACTCTGTTCCCAATACATGTTTTACTGCAAACCAATTTTTTTTCTGGGAAAATTTGAGTTTCTGAGGAATGTTGCAGCAATGATAAATTTCAGGCTTGTTTTGACTCTTCTTCTGTACAGTGCAAAATGATCTACATGCATCACCTGTTCCTTAACACAACAGTGTTTGAAAGATAGTGAATTCCTTAAATGTTAAGAACCACAGAAGTAGGAAGTCTTAGATTTCCATTAGCAGAAGTGCTGCAATTTTTCTGTCTCCTAGTTAAAAGATTTCCTGCAGATATTCCAAAGGAGAGCTAATCTTATTTAAACAGCTCTGGATAACTGGGTAAGTACACTGGAGGTTTTTATTTTCCTTCTATGTAGCATCTAATGGTTATTAGTGGGGGCTGGATACTAATATTTTAGACACTAGACTGAAATAGGAAATCTTTTACTTCCTATTGTTCTAATTTTTTATGCACAGAACTTCAACTGCATTTTCTAGTCTCCAGACTTCCCTTCAGCCAATCCCATTTAAACCCTTCCTTTAAGCAGCGACTAACATTTATAACATAACCATAAATTCCCTCTTGCACAAGTCTTCTCAGCCAATATTCTAGTAAATCCTTAGACTTAAGATGCTTACAAACAGATAAAAACATGTAGCCATGTTTAACAGAAGGCTCTGGAAACAAGCACCGAGTATGAAAACGTCGTGATAAATACATGTGCTAAGAAGGCTCTGTCACAGAAACGTTTGGAGCAGAAGCAATCAAAAGACAGTCTGCCTTTCTTCTCTGCTTACAACAAGCAGAGCATAAAACTTTCACTGAAGGAAGGTCGGAGAGAAGGACAGACAGACAGCAGGTAACAAACACGATTACGTACACATCCTCTCACCTACTCCTACCTATTTGGAATAGCAAACCACATCTTCCACACACGTTACTATGAGAGCTGTCTTCAGTGATTTTCTCCAAGTATCTATTTATTTGCAGACCCCATCAATTGCTGCTGTTTTCAAGGTGTCAACAAAGCTGGATTTGGAACAGAAGTATGAGTGGGATTCACCACGCTTCACTTCAGACATCTCAGGTTTAAACATCCAAATAAGTTTAATCACCCACATGAGTCAAGGGGGAAGAGCCAGGAGCTTTCACAGGGTGCATCACCTGATCTCAATGTACTTCAGTCTCAAAAAGATGAGTTATCCTTTGAGCTTGTTTCTCTTGGTTGACTATAAGGGGAGCCTGGGCAACCAGTTAAGAGTTTGTCACGTGAGTTGTAGATACATAAATCAGAATTGAAAMATCCAGCCTGTTTCTTTTCTTTAACAACATTTAGAGACTTCTGTTAACTTAATAAGTAGATGATGTTTTTCAAAAAGCATAATTTGCAAGTTAACCACAGCAATATACAAGATTTCTAAATGTTGCTTGCATGAAGAACAAGAGTTGTGTTGGTACATTACTATCAGTAAATATCGACTTACCATTGCTTTCACTGTTTGTAAAGGCAGTAAGACGTGCATAATACATACATAATATATATACAGAAATGGAGAATTCATTCTTGTTAATAAAAGATATTTTGATCATCTTAATCCTCACAGATTACTCTATTAGCCTGCAAATCAGAAAAAAAAAAAAAAAAAGCGCTTTCTTGTGATGGTTAGAATTATTATACAACAATCATGGATCCACAACTTTCAAGTTCAGACACGGTTATTAGATCATTCAATCTAGTCTGCTATGTATGAAAATCAACAGAAGCCCATTCTTCTGTATGTAGCTTGCTGCTGTGGTTAATCACTTTCATTTGAGCCTAATTTCTCATTTAAAACTGCAGGGCTTTTACACTCAGCATTAGTTCTTACTTTTTTTCACTACTAGATTAGAGTCATTTAGTACTTGTTATTTTCTCCCTGTGCAAGCAATTATAAACCATAATCAAGCTTTTTAAGTCTCTCACAGTAAGATATCATCTTCTGTCCTTTGAATAATTTTTCTAAAGAGCCCGTTAGATTATGTGCACTTGTGTCATAGTTTATCCTCAGCTGGCAACTAAGCACCACCCAGCCGCTCACTCACTCCCCTCACAGTGGGATGGGGGAGAGAGTAACTCAGAAGGGTAAAAGTGAGAAAACTCGTGGGTTGAGATAAAGACAGTTTAATAGGGAAAGCAAAAGCCGCGCATGCAAGCGAAGCAAACCAAAGAATTCATTCACGCCTTCCCATCRGCAGGCAGGTGTTCAGCCATCTCCAGGAAAGCAGGGCTCCATCACGCCTAACGGTGACTTGGSAAGACAAACGCCTTCACTCCGAATGTCCCCCCCTTCCTTCTTCTTCCCCCAGCTTTATATGCTGAGCATGACGCCATATGGTATGGRATATCCCTTTGGTCAGTTGGGGTCAGCTGTCCCAGCTGTGTCCCCTCCCAACTYCTTGTGCACCCCCAGCCTCCTCGCTGGTGGGGTGGGGTGAGAAGCAGAAAAGGCCTTGACTCTGTGTAAGCMCTGCTCAGCAGTAACGAAAACATCCCTGTGTTATCAACGCTGTTCTCAGCACAAATCCAAAACMTAGCCCCATACTAGCTACTGTGAAGAAAATTAACTCTACCCCAGCCAAAACCAGCACAACATGCATATAATTATTATTCAGGAGTACACAAAGTGACCTTTCAAAGGGGTATTGATTGTGGCATTTACAAAAATTATCTGCTTATACCTTTGAAGGATATCACCAAAAATTGATGAAGTTATTCCTACTATGTGAGGGATTCTAATGCCAGACTAGCTAGATACAGGTAGAAAAAAAAGGTAGTTATCATAGACCATGCTTGTGACCTATGTTTCTCTTACCCCTCTGACCTAGGATGCATCACTTCAATTTCCTAACATCAAATATGGCTAAATCAAGACTGAACTCCAGGGAATAATTGTTGGAATCATCTATGCCAAAAAATGACATTTCAAAGATTAGCAGCTATTGCATGGCTTCCCAAGCTAGCTCAGGGAARATATACTCTGGAATACGGAGGCTTTCCCCCTCCGTTCCAAAATTTGAAATCCAAAATGGCTTTTAGTATTTAGATTGCTTTTTAACAATCTATCTCCCCCCCGCCCCCAATCCAGTTTCCTTTTGTGTCATATGCTTATATTAGTTTTTCCATTTTCATTTTCTCAAATCTGTAATGAGTGTCATAAAAAAGTACTTGTGAGTCATGATCACCACTGTAAAACATACCACAAAACTTTACCACAATTCCTTATGCATTTATCCCGCAGTTCTTTCAAGAGGAGTAACTGCCTGAGGATCATCTCTGCTTTCTTGACTTATACTTTCTTAATTCTGTCAGTCTTAGAGGGACTCTATTTCTGATGTAACAATAACATAGACTTCAAGTGAAGAATGAAAAAAACTACACACACTTTTCTTATTAATATGCTGTATGAGAAAATCATCACTGGAATATTTTAAATATCTAACGGAATTTTCTATTCGAACCATTTCAAGTTAGAGCCTCAAGTGCCGTAAAAAAGTGAAACATGCTAAACAGAATAAGGTTAATTTTCACATGTGGATAATTCTCATCATCATCATTAGTCAGATGACTTCCAATATGCATGTAGGCAGCATTCACCATAGTTTATACTTGGTCTTCTCATTTGCTTTCAAGCCTGTAATTAACTATCCGGAAGGGTCTACTGAATTTTTAAAACAGTAAGTATTTATATTCCAATATGAACATTGCAAAATGATTTAGTAAAAGGCCAAAGTCAGTGAATGTATGTTTAGCAGTGTAATTCTGTAGCAGTCTTACTATCTGAAGCAAGAGCATCTTCATCCATGGATTTTTGAGCTGCTGTGCTGGTTTTGGCTGGGATAGAGTTAATTTTCTTCACAGTAGCTAGTGTGGGGCTATGTTTTGGATTTGTGCTGAGAACAGGGTTGATAACMCAGGGATGTTTTCGTTACTACTGAGCAGTGCTTACACAGAGTCAAGGCCTTTTCTGCTTCTCACCCCACCCCACCAGCGAGGAGGCTGGGGGTGCACAAGAAGTTGGGAGGGAGGGGACACAGCTGGGACAGCTGACCCCAACTGACCAAAGGGATATTCCATACCATATGACGTCATGCTCAGCATATAAAGCTGGGGGAAGAAGAAGGAAGGGGGGACATTCGGAGTGAAGGCGTTTGTCTTGCCAAGTAACTGTTACACGTGATAGAGCCCTGCTTTCCTGGAGATGGCTGAACACCTGCCTGCCGATAGGAAGGCGTGAATGAATTCTTTGGTTTGCTTCGCTTGCATGCGCGGCTTTTGCTTTCCCTATTAAACTGTCTTTATCTCAACCCACGAGTTTTCTCACTTTTACTCTTCTGATTCTCTCCCCCATCCCACTGTGGGGGGAGGCAGCTGTGTGGGGCTGAGTTGCCAGGTGGGGTTAAACCATGACAGCTGGTAATTGCATTATCAGAAGAATTAATTTAGAGACAAACATTTTTCCTTCTTTTTTAATATAACCTTTATAAGAGTAGTGAATTCCGTGAGATGGAGTATGCATATTTTCTCTCAGTAAGAAACACACAAGAAACAGCTACTTCCACATTAAGAAACCCCAACTCTTAATAGAAGAATGAAGAAACAAGGCAATTTATCAAATGAATAAAAAATGAGCATTTCATCTTCATGAGATGTTTAGGGCATCAGGATCTTTCACAAACAGATCAACAGCAATAGCACATTTTACCACTTACTCTTTTGCCGTAGAAGACAATGAACTATTGAGTTCATAGGTTGCTGCTTGAGTAAGCATTTGGAGCAGATCACTATGTTTTGCATAAGAGGGAGGGAAAACAAAATCAGTCTATGAAGGTCAGTAAAAAACAACTTCCCTTTATCTTCACAAAGGGGCCAGCATTTCACTTCATGTGAAAACTTACTTTCTTGATTCTGAACTTCAGTAAGTATATAAAGATAAGATCATTTAAGCTATGTTATACCAAATGGTTCTAGGCATAAAGAACTGGGTAAGTGTTTAGCTTTGCAAAAGCAGAAACTCAACTTCAAGGACTGATTTACATTTGATTTCTCTCAGGGTAATATGAGCAGAACCTTGTTTAGTCAGGAATTCTAGCTCAGTAGCTTTCAAACTTGAAAGAGCCCGAGTTATTTTGATTACTGGATATAAAAAATCATGAGAAATTTTGTCATATACCTTTAAATCTAAATTATTTTAGTTTCATAATTTTCAGGTACATCTTTGACTGAAAAGTGGAAGTTTCCTTTAAGCCTGTTCCCTCATTTGCTATTTTTAGAAATATCGACATTTCATACTTTCTTAATACTTTCCCAATGAGGAACCTAAAAAAGAACTACACAGCAAAGCAGCTTTATTTCTGCCCTCGGCTACAGTTTCTAAACATTTTTTAAAATCCAAGTTTGCCAGAGATGTTCTCTTGACTTGCAATCGTAGAGAAAACCTGCCTGAAGACAAGGGTCAATGCACTGCAAACTCATTGAAGTATCTGAGGCTGCACAAACATTTATCATCTTAGCAATATGTGCTTTAACACTAAATACCTTCAATAATTTCCATTACCAAAGGGGCTTTTCTCCCCATTAAACAAATGCAGCTGTCTTGGACAAAATTGCTGAGCTTGTGAAAATAATTCTCAGCCCCTTCATCCAATTACTCTTTTTCATAAACTTAAAAGTCAAAAGATACTCTGATTCTTGGTGTGCATTTACTCAGCTGCAACAGTACTGAGGTTCTTGGACATTGGTAAGCTGGAAATTCTGCTGTAAGTTGGGCCTTTTAGCACACAATTGTGAACTTGCTACAAAAATCCAACTACAATGCTAAATTAGTAAAAAAGACTGCAAAGTTCTGTGTGGAGAAATGGAAGCAAAACCACTCAAGGGCAGATTTGATCCCATTTATCAGCAATCATGATATATATTTTAAGTTTAACTTCACATTTTGATCTTTAAATTATTTTCAGTTCCTTTRCCCAGAAGGAGGAGAAGTTCCAACTTGAAAAGTATGCTCTGCAACATCATTTAGTAAGACGTGACCTCAAGGTTTGTTCTAATACATACAGTCATAGAATATTATTTCATACATTTATTATGTACCTAAATGTGGAGACATCCCCACATTAAGATAAACACTATTGGAAAGACTGTGATGCAGACYGGGCAATTCATTTGAAGCAGCAGGCTCATGTCCTTGCTCATAACCTTTAAGTAAGGCAATGTCATGTAGAACTGGTATGACAGAACAGAGCATCAGGACTGTCTCACAGTGTAGGTTAAAGTCATCAATGACAGCACAGGCAGGATGCACATCTATACGTGGTCTCTTGAAGTGAATGACAAAACTATTCCAACGATACCCAGATTTCACGCAAAACACAATCACAAGAAACACATAAATCCCTACTTAGTAATAATAAAAACCAGCAGAAATGAAGTCCAGGCTTCAAAGCACAGAAAAAGCCAGTCCTTAAGTTTTTAGTGAAATCAAGCAAAGTACTTGCAAGACAAACAGCGGGATAGCCTGCAGTCAACCCACTTTGACTGGACCCTAACAGTTCCTGTGTTAGGCCACTCAGTAATCAGAGAAGATCTCAGAAAAAGTACGGGATTTGCTAGATAGTTACATATAAGTCACACTAGTTACATATAAGTCACTAGCAAAATACTTTAGCACTGACATTAAGAAGCTCTGTTGTTCGTGACTCCAGAGTGGAAGGCTTGATACTTCACTCATTAAATAGTTCATAGCACTCCTCAAATGAGATTGTGTTGGTAATCCTGATGTCCGGTCCAAATTACAGCAAGTGAAATTGCATTCTGCTTATCTAAATTCCCCCCACAGTATCTATATACAATTTTTATACTTGGCTAGCATTTAAAATGCTAGGTGCTGTTCCACATCAGAGGTTCCTGCCTGTCAGTCTGAAGGGAATCCATTACAATACATCTCTTGCGCCTATTCAAAGGTTTTTGGATTTTGCTTTTACTTATTTAAATAAATCACTATTGCTTGCTGGGGAAAACATTACAGAAATGCAGTTGTAGTACAGTGAAAGATGATGGCAGGGAAAATCTTTCCAAATTGTGAGATTAACTGATAAAATCACCTTAAATATTTGAAGGTTAAAAATACAGACCTTTTTTTTTTTTTACACTGTCAAAGTTTTTTTCATCTATTAAAAGTGATAACTTATTCAAGACACTTTGATCAGTGCCAGAGTTAACAGGAAATCTTAATTTTTTCCACATCCCCATAAATTTCAAAGCCATTCTTCAATAGTCAGTATATGGTATTAGCAAGTTATGAATACATGTTGAAGAGGAGGCATTTGGTGTGAAGCTATTAAGTGATACTGCTTATTTTCAAAATATAATAAATGAGACAGGCCCAAATTATGCTTTTCTTTGGATGAATTTGAGATTCAGTGAAGAAAAATGCATCTGATGGAAACATAACTGAGGAATGGGACACTCACACTTTGCAAGCAGTATTTAGGAAAAAGAACAAAGAAATTAAATTATCAGAATTTTATTTCTGTTACAAATTATCACAACCACAATTAATATAAAACAGAGAAAGCACTGAGGAAACTCGACTGTTAGATACAAGATTTATCAAGGTGTAAAAGCCTCATCCAAGACTACGACTAGAAAACCTGTGACTGTATATTAAGAGAAAACATTTCTATGCRTCAAACACCAAGTGAAAGAGAATAAGCAGCATAGTATAATTGACAGGGATTAAAACACCTTCATGTTATACAAGTTTCTGAAGGAAATGGAAGTTGGAGTAGCATTTCTACCCAAGAGTCTTGTTTTGAGCAGACCTGTTTACAATTAGCTATTAAGAAAAGCTTCAGCATAAAACACCAAYCTTCATTTTAACTTATCCATGTTGTTCATACATTAGACAAGCTATTTCCAAAAGCATTTAAATTCTAGTCATGAGACTTCACACACTCTCTTACACTTGCTGCATAAGGCTAAAAAGAATCACTAAAAGGAACATGAGGCTGCATTATTGCTTTGTAACAGGAACTTAGATGAAAATTCTTTATTGAGCTCCAAATAAAACATTGTTGCATCACTAAACAATTAAGAGTTCAAATATACAATTATTTTAAAAAGTGTATAATATTATACACTTTAAGGCTTTAATACAAGAAATACAGAACAGGGTTGTCATACTCCGTAGCCTGTCTCATTGTTGTCTAGGCACACGGATAAGTACAATGCACTAAGCAGTCCGTAATTAACATGGCAGAAGTTCCTGAAAAAGAGCAAAATATAATTTATTTGTATACATCCCGAGACTACCAACTATGAATTCTCTGAAGACTGTCAGATTATAAGCAGTGGGATCAGGCAATTATGTATATAATAAATGCATGTAGGTTTATGGAAGCCATTGCAGAAACTGCCATCATTGAAATTCAGTACAAATGTGATAAAAAGGTTCAATAAAGGTAGATTAATTATATGGTTATTATAATCATTAACATTACTTGTTTGACCAGTAACACACAGAAATTGACCAGTCTCAGAACACAAATCCTACCAGACTGGATAAACACTCCTACATTAGTTCGTCAAAATAAAAGGCAGGCTGCCTTCTACATTGATTTTTTTTTTTTTTTAAATTTAGAGATCTTTTTAGATTATTTTCCCCCTTCTTAAAAACCTAATTGATTTCTTTGCATAGTTTATGCCAAAGAAAAAAAAAAAAAAAAAAACAAAAAACAAATGCAATAGCAGAACACAATGCTAGTGCGTGTTATTTCAGGAACTGTCAAGAGAAGTTTTGTACTGCAAATACGTAGTTTCTAAGAATATCTAATACCAGCTGTTTGAACTGATGTAGCTTATTGTACACACATGTACAGGACATGAGAATTGACAGAACTTGTTTTTAAGAGGTATGAAAACACATTTTCTTAGGAGGAATAAGATGTATCAATGTGGAGCATTGGAAGAAGGAAGACAACATATTTAAAATTCATACTACTATCATGCGCAATATATGGAGACTTTTTCCTTAGATGTATCAAATTTAGATCTTGCAACTCATTAAAAGAACAAATAAAATTGGACTAGAATGGTTAACTTTTCTGTCAAGGTGGGCCGCAGCTACTTAATTGGAGCATCCTATGGCCACAGACCACTCCATCTTCTCTCAGAAGCACATCTGACACATGACCAAAACAAACACTTCTGACCATAGGATGGGTGTGCTCTTAGTCAGGAGGGGAATTTTCTTTTAATTTACTCGTGTGACCTGCAACATCCAGTCATATGACACCCTGTCACACAATGGTGCACCCAAAGAGCTTCTGCATGATTTGACAGCGACACACTTTCTTTCCCCCCTCAAAAGGGAACCTGGAACAATTTAAGGGTTTATAGGACTTCAGGGCAGAGTAGCAGAAAAGTGGCACAAATGCACGCTGATACATTCATCCTCCATACAGGAGGCATTAAGGAAAGATGGCATAAAAAAAAAGAGTTGGATAAATATTACTGAAGGTTGAATTCACTTCCGATTCACTTATTCGTCTACTAGCCATCCCTGCTACTAGATATTTTAGTTTCAACCCATCAAGTTTCATCGCATATGGTTAATATAAAGCTTCATATTTACAAATGAAAACTTGTTATGACTTATGTAGCTCATCGTATTATGTGATTTAAGATGTGAACAGAAATAGAGATTTGGCCAATTCCATTATAAATATTTTTAAAAGATATTTATATACTCAGTTTTGCCATAGCAGTTCTAGCAGCTGGTATCAAATCTTTGCCCTTTGAGCCCCAGAGGGTAGAAATCTTCTCCAAGCTCTCCTAACCTTAAAAGGGTCCTTTGCTTTAAAACTTCAAAATACTCACAAAACTGTTCTAAAGCCATTTTGTATGTACAAAAAGTTCCTTTAGCTTGCGACAGGAGTCTCTTAAATTTACTGTGGTATACCGAGGCAGTACAACATATGCAATATTTCAAAGTACAGAGCTCTATTTATCTAAGTCATGTCAATTAAAGGCATTAAAATCATGRGGTTAGCTGGAAGAATTACCATTCCAAGTAGGAAATAAAGAAAAAAATCTGTTCTATTTAAACTATACACAATCTGAGCATAAACACAGTTAAATTATTTCTTACTTTATATATTGAATTCACCAGAAACAGTAGAGCTAGCTATTCTTCAGCTAAAGTTTCTCAGTGAACTTGTTCTCCTTCATTTGTGCCAAAAATCAGTCTGCTCCTCGCGTAGAAATGCTTGACTTAGAAAATCATTCTACAAAATGCTTTCTTTAGCTTTGAAAACCATTTTAGACATGTTTGCTGACCAGATTAGAGTTTTAAGTTCCCATTTGAACACTACTAGCATAAAACTACATTTTCTTTCACCTTCCTCTGTCCAATGAAACACTTAATTGGTTGAAATATTGTCAAAGCTACATATACCTTTCAATAAACAAACAGCCAGAGGACAGTGTCCACACACTGGGACAGTTTAATGTCCTGTTTAATGATAGTTTAAAACTAAGACTTTTCCCACCAGAATTTAACATAGCCAATGATTTTTGCTGGCCTCCAGCTCAGTACCTGTAATCATTACATAAATTAAAGCCTTGTGTATAAAGAATTAAGGACCTGATCAAAAGCTCCATTATTTCTCTAATAATTTCACAGATGAGTAAAGATACCTACCAAAGCATCAGAAGATTAAGGTTTTTGTTCTTTTGGCTGTCCAAGGAGGTGGGTTTCCTGGCAAGAGAAAAAAAGATAGTTTTACTAAGTTTCACTAAATTTCAAAGACTTTCAAATAAAAAGTAAAGAAAACAATGTAAACTATAATTAATAGAAACTTAATGATTAACAAAAAGCTTTAGATAACATTTGTAATGTTTAAGTTACTAGAATTTATGGAAAAATAATATATTACAAACTATTGGTTATGAGGTTTTACAGTTGTTTAATAGGGAATAGTTTGTCCAAATTTAACTAGCTAAGCTAAGGCTTTTTAGATTACTAACACAAATTAAATGTTTTAAAATGAGAATTTAGGTGTCCTTAAAGTCTTTCCTACATTCTAAAATGAAACTTTCTAAGTTGTAGCCTCCCTGTTTTTATTGGTTATATTAAGATAAATTGAGATTAAAATCTTATTTGATTTATTTACCTTTGCAAATGAAGACCGTTTTAAGGGTTACACATCCTCTGCCTCTGACGAAAGCGACCTCAATTAGTCAAGTCAGAAAGTCTTTAAAAGCTTTGTGTTTATTGCTTCCAGCACGGAGCGAGGTGGTCATTAACGTACCAAAATTCTCATAAAAATTCCAAAGTTGCACTAGTGAAAAAATGCTCAACAAGATGAAAACTAGTCACATCTTTTTCAGAAAATTCATTAGCTATTTTAAACCATTTTTAACAAAAATATTTTGATTTAATGTGGCACTCAAGTAGATCCATACCATTTGGATACTTTAAACAGCATTTATATCTACTGTGAATATATATATACATTTAGGTTTATACCATTTTTTTAAAGAAGTTGCGCAATGTTTAATATGAGCCTTTTATGCTGATCACTGTTAAACGTATTTCTCCCTGTTTACTACTATTTATGAAGTTTTATTATAAGATAAAGCATAAAATTAATCTCACACACACTGATTTTCTTTCAAAAGTTTATTTAGTATCAAGCAAGGGTAAAACTCTGCTTAACACTACAGAACATTTCAAGACTTGAGTTACAAAATACCACATTATTTGCATTTGTAATTTGCTTCCCTTTTTACGCATGTTTGCAAAGAGAAAAACTAGCAAATGACTGAAAATAAAAACTAAAAACTAAATTGTTGAAAACCTTTAAAATAAAAGGTTACGCTTATGTTAAAAGAATGGACTAACATATTTAGTAAACCTATTTTTTGTTTAACACTAGTTAATCAAAGGTTATTTTTTTTGATCACCTATTTTTTTCAAATACAGTTTGGAAATAACAAAGTTTCTTGTTTTACATATCTTTATGTCCAGGTTGTTCTTTCAACAAAATATTTTAAGTTCAGTCCATCCATTCAGATTTTTAAGCGCTTTGATTTAATAAAAAGGGATTGTTCATAGAAAAAATTACTTTGAACAGTATACAGGACTGGTGGAGATTGGATATTTCACAACATCAGACAGTACAATCAGTATCTGGCATATGGCTGGTCTCTGTAGACTCCTTTTGCTGTCCTTGCAGAAGGTGCCTTGTGTCTTGAGTTGGTCCATTCTTCTTGCCCTACAAGAAGGGAAAATATAGTTAGACCCCTTCCAATGTTCTTAGATGCCATACTTACTTTTTCCTTATTTAACTGCAAATTAGTGACATTTTATTTAGTGAAACCAAGGTGTACAAAGTGAAGTCTAACACTTGAACCAAAAAATCTGGGTGAAACACATCTGTATGAGCTACCCCACAACGCTTTTTCAGCACATAACAGCAGGGAGTATGGCAGGCTAATGGCCTGTATTTAGGGCTCTGGCATTCAAGCTGGACCTGCTTGTTGTAAATACACAGAAATGCCAGGTATAGTAGCAGACCTACTAATAATTATGCTAGGATGAAATGAATGGAGGATATGAGTTATGTATAACCAAATAAGCTACCCTCAGAAATAAGTTTCTTTGCAACAGTACCAATTTAGGCTTAATTCAAATATGCAATCCAATAGTGAAAAGCCTCAAGTATCACTACAAACACCTGTGGCTTCTAATAATCTAGGGGCAATATTTGACTTCACTGCAAACATACACTTCCTCTAAAAAGCAAGAAATAGGAAGGCAGATTATAAAAAATTTAAAAGGGCAAGGGAGATTGCTTGTTTGAATTTTGACAACAAAGTAAGTTTGTGAAAATCTTGTGCTATATTTAATGCTTCATAATCCTACCACATTTTAGTGGGAATAAATATTAACAAAAAGTAGCAAAGTATTGTCATAATAAATGAGAATCAGACCTACTGTGCTACGCATTTACAACAAAAGAGAAGACACGGGACCAAATGCAGAGTATAATGAAACAGTAATTAAGTACACTTTAATCAAGTAAACAAATCAGAGTACTGCCCAAAAAAAAAACCAAACACACCCAAAAAGCAAACACACCTAAAAACAGTGTATGTGTTTCCACATCTACTTTTGGAGAATCGCCCTGCCCTAAGCAGACAGGTGTCCAAGTGAACCCAATGCAATCCAGAAACTAAGGGTGGAATCCAGATGACTAGGTATGGTAATCTAAAATGTAGGCATCACTTTACCTGTCTTTCTAGTCAATTTAAAAAAAAAGTCAAAGAACCCCCGTACTTCTTTGAATGGTAAGGTAACTTGCTCAGACAGTAGATATCTGAAATTAGGTGACAAGAATCCTGTAAGTCAAGGGTCCAATCTCACAATCTTTTCATAGAAGTCTCATCCTAGCTACTTCATCTTTAAAAATTTAGGTGGTTGCCTGCAGAGCCTAGGTTATATATCATACCTAGATGGTCAAAACATTTGCCTAGGAAGTAGAAGGAACAAGTTCAAATTTGGTGTAAGGCTGAAAGAATTAAACTTATACCTCAAGCAAGTTCCACAGGAATCTGATAACAGAATAACATATGAGAAGCAACGTCCTGTGCTGCTTCATCACACAGAAAGCAAGGCTTATATTAAACAAGGAAAAGAACCCTAACCTAACAGTAAAGGCAGCTGGCTGAGGGGTAAGAATTAAAAATATCCTAGCTTTTAAGCACTGCTGCAAGGAACTGTTTAAATGTAAAAAGCAGTCTTGGTCACAGTTTAAGGGGAATACTTGTTTCTTTGCAAGCAATTGGTCAAATCAGTAGGGCAGAGAGTCACCTTACTTTTTATCAATTTTCATTTTGGGGCCATTCAGGGCTCTGAATCCTAAAAATATTGATATTCTTCTTACATCCTCTGGATTGGCACCTGAGCTTTTCAGAGAAGGAGAAGTTCAGGTACTTCTTGGGAAACTGTTTCCTCCTGGCCAGCACTAGGCAACTATCTGCTCACTATACAGTCTTATGAATTTTAGTCCAAGGCACCAAATATTCTTTACATACTGTAAGGATGATTATTAGTATCTATCCYTGCATTTAAGGATACACTTGAAGGTCAGATAGTTAAGAAAAAGTGTAAAACTATTTATTTGTATGTGCAAAAACTTCAGTGGCTGTAACACATAATCATTCTTCAAGGTATTTATAGTTTTCCTCTCAACTTGAGTAAATACATCACTTAATATTCTGAGTGGCTGTGCTTTGATAAATAGAAAACCAATTTTAAATGCAAAAGCAATGAAAAATCCATATTTTCAACCTTAAATACTGCAGTCCACATTTTTTCTCCATCAGTCAACTCCATCTACATTAAGCAGTTTCATACATTCCCCCCCCCCCCCCAATTTTGCATTCATGAAATAGTCTTAGAAATATCAGGCTCATAATGGCAAACAGTTTATTTTAATGTTGAAATAAAGATTTAAGCTATATATCTATCAAGACCAATTGAAAGTGCTGGGGGACAGAGGAATTTCAAGTGACCTCTTCTTTTGATGAACTGACTTTCCCCTTAAGCAAAATAATTAGTTTAAGCAGACAACATTGAGCAAACTTCTGTATTAGGTGCATTTATCATAACAACTTAGTTGAGGTCATTTTAGTTTTCAGCAGGAAGCACTTCCAAATGGAGTTCAAGAAACACACCATGGAAAATTTTAAGTAGAGCACTAAAATCACTGAAGCATCCATTACCCAGAATCACAACTCTTTTACACTAGTTACTAAATCCTCAAATGTTTTGAGATTTGAGTGATCTAGATTATATTTCTCTGATCTCTAGCCAGAGATTTAACATTTATCCCTTAAGCAAAGGTGCCTTTTAACATGCTTTATGCTTCTAATCCGTAACAGATTTCTTTAATTAAACCTGTCACTACCACACTTCTAGCTTAAAAAAAAATGTGATCTTTACCACTAGCATATGCTTTTTGCTTCATTACGCGTTGTTTTGTCTCCATATGAGTAACCCACTGCCCTCATGTCTATTAGCTACCTAAAGTACTTTCATAACCTTTACATAATGACTCCCTGCTTGATTTCACAAGACTGATGCATGAAAATGAACTAATACAAAAAGACCATACAAGTCTAAAATGCACTCAATTAGGCCCCGATTCAGCTGAGAACAACAGCATATTCTTACCTTGTACCAAGTTTCAACACCAGTTGTGCCGCACTAGAAGCGTTTGCTTTCAGCTGCAAACAGCTCCTGAAAAAAGATCCTACACCCCCTTTTCTTTCCTTAAATCTCTTTGAATGTGACACGAAAAGGGTACTTGCAGCATGAGTTAGATTTTATTTTTTTATTTCTTTGATTTTAGTTTCACATGACTATGTTAGCTAACAGACCACACAAACCTCCTTCAGTATTTTTCTCAATAACCACATGAGGAGCTCGGTGACAGTGCAGGAATCCCTGAACAGCTGTTATCCACTGCAGAACTGAAGCTTGCCTTATGGAAATTCTTCTTTGATTATGTTTTTTCAAGAGTCTACTACTGTAGTCATTCAGCTCATAAAGCTACTCACCATAAGAGTCGTATGTTTCTTCACTCAGTCCATGGCCATAGTCATAGTAATCTGCTCCGCTGTACGGGAGGAGGGAAGTAGGAAGAAGAAAAAGAACAAGAAACAAAGCAGTTATGTTTTAAGAAGCAACGCTTATCATTACACATTCTACCTTTGAAAAGAAGAAAGCTTGAAGGATGTAGACATGCCCTAACTTAAGAAAGGTAAGCATTCATGTGACACAATGACAGCTTAGGTCCTGTTTGTTCATTAATAAGAAGAGAAAATAAACCCTATTTACTTCCATGTAGGATTTTTTTTTGCCACTGAGCCCCTGGTCCACAGTATTAAATGTGGATGTGGGAATTTTGTATTTATAATTATACTTATAGACAGGAAGGTTGAAGATCTTATGAGTCCCAGTGAAAGAAGAGTAGSAGGTGTACGTACTGAACCCAGTTCCTTTGTCTTATAAACTTCTTTTCATTACCTACTGTTGCCTGGTATTTTGTCTTTGCATCTTTAAATTCACTGATAAAAATGCAATAAAGGACAAGCAACTTGCTGATCAGAGGGCTATATAGTTTCTATACGTGTACAGGTTCCAGTGTCTTCAAAACAAGATAAATGTACATATAAGCAAATGCTATCATTTTAATAGGCAGACAAGAAACAACAACAGGAACTTCAAAGTTAAAAGCAGAAATCTGCAGTCATTAGGATTCCAAAGTATGTATGAATACCATAACCACAGCCGAAGCCAGTCTTCCATTTCATAATGGCATTTCTATTTGTATTAAGACCACTGAATGGAAACTGAAGAACAAGCCTTATTACATACTACTTCTCCATTATGCTTTCATATTTCATATAAGTATAGCTATGTATAGTCTTTTATATAATTGGCAGAACAAAAGTCTATTAGACATGTTTGTAGGACATCAAAAGCAAGTCTCAATTGTTTCTTTCCTTTTCTTTCTAACCACAGCCAGACCCAGGGCTGACGATATTTGGCAAATACTCTACAAACTGAGGCTACCAAGTCATTACCTTCTGAGTGAGAAGGAAATCACTGTAATATGTGATCACTAGCAAGTAATTACTAATATTGACAAAATGTTTCTAACATTAGATTGATTGCTAACAAAATAAAAATCAGAGAGAAAAGGCAATTTATAGCCTTAACATGAATTAGCAGGTAAAGCATGTATATAAAAAAAGTAACACATCACAACTACTTCTAAACWGACACAAGACAAAGATCATTTGCTGTGTTTGGGTTCTTTGTGTTTTAGGCGGGTTTTTTTGCAAGTAAAAAGTTTTAAATACCACAAAATAATCCAGGCCAGAAATAATACACTTCTGGTGTGTGCAAATGTGTACCTAAAAAGTGTGGATGAGCATCTGTTATTGCTTGTATAAGGCTTCCTAAACAAAAACTTAATCAGAATTCACTAAGACGACCCACAAAAAAAAGTATCTCTATAYGACCTAAATGTTATCTATGGTTTGTCAGTCCATGTGGTGAGGACTCCAGAATAACAAGGGCAAAGTTTGAAGCATAAGAAATAACTTAATTTTGCCCTGCAGCAGCCAGTGATAAAACAGTCTTTATTCTGACAACCAACTTAAAACTGACATTCAACTATCCTTCCACACAGTACTTGATTATTTATTTTAAGGCTGCCATCAAGTTTAGAAGCCTATAACAGCTGAGCCCTATCCCCATATCTGTCAATCCTGTCAGAATGACTTTTGCAGGGTTTTATTTCATAGACCTAAATTATGTATTAAACAAAAAATGACTCATTTTACAGCATATAAACTGCAAAACAAATAAACATCAGAAAGGAAAAATCTTTTATTTATACTGAAAGTATATCATGACCCATCAAAATTAATAATCTTTCCAAAAAGTGCAAGTTATAATGTGAAGTAACGTTGCCTAGTGCAATTCAATACTCTACTCTGAGCACTTTCATTTGTGCTCTATGAACAATGCCAACGCTCTCTCAATTCAACTGTATGTTAAACAAATGCAAAATTTCAGATAAGACAACTTAAAGATTATGACCCAAAGGAAAAGGGTACATACAGACAGCTGTAAGGAGTTCTGGGTAAAAAAAGAAAACATTAAAAAGATTATTTTTTTTGTTTCACCTTTAACAGTCTGAATAGCCCATGGAGTTCACAGCCAAAACCAAGATATCTGAGGTTTTTTGGGAGGAATTACAGAAAAATCTAGTACTGTATATGAAAGTTACAGCTTACAGAACTGTGTTTTCTTCAAAGCAATGACCTGCTAAAAGGAAACCTAGTCAAAGGAACCTGCAATATCAAACTTCTTTGTAAACTGTACATTTGAACTCATTAACCGAGACAGTGGAGGTCAACTCTATTGTGAGTAATTAAGTAGATATATTAAATAATTCTTCCTCTGGACAGAAGGTATGATGTCAATTTTTGTTTTAAAAGCATCCTTGACATTTATACTTTTTTTATATACGTTCTCTGGCATCTCAGCATTCTGACTGAAGACTATTCAAACTCTGTATTTCCCTTTAATGGATTTATTCTGGAAGGGAAACCCTTTTCTTCCTATTCCTTTCATTTCCTCTTGTAGAAAGGAGAACAAAAAACACAAAACAGGTTCTTTTTCTTTTTTGCCTCATGTGCCTCCCTCCTTTCAGAACAAGGTAAAAACCATACCACAGGTCCCTTCCTTTTTAACTCAGCAAGATTAAACCTCGAGTCTGCTTTGAGTTCRTATGTTTTAAGATGTGAAATGTCTTCTTGAGGCCATTTTCTTCAATTTTCTTCTCTTAATTTTTCCTCACTTCTCCAGTTGCCTGCAAGTAGTTTCTCCCTAGCAGCAGATGAGGGCAGTACCTGAAAATTCTGTGGTGTCTACTTCATAGATGGATAACGGCATTACATGGTATAGTCAGGTGAGTTTTCAAGCATTTTCCTAATCATCAAGAAACAGTACAAGTGCAATCAACACTGGAGAATCAGCTGTGAATCAGATCTTTTGTACATATAGAGCCCTTGCTTATATCTACTTATATTTAACTTCCTTTGTATTCCCATTCCAGCACAATGTCTTTGGGCTGACAAACGAGAAGACAGAGATGGCAAAGAAAAAAATGCTTAGATTTTTCCATGTCAACATAAAAACTTGGAACCACCTAATGGTATGGAAGGATTAGCAAACAACAATAAACTTAAGAAGTATGCCACTTMTAATTGCTGAGGGCTGGGCATTAATCCTACAATGCTTAGAGGAAGTGTGAAGTGAGGCTTAAGTAGTTTAAATAAGGCCAGGGGGAAGTGCCTGTTTTCTCTGTTCAAGAAACAGCCTGAGATAGAGAAGAGCAAGATTTTAGCACTGCATCACTGATGAAGTAAAGCCTTAGAGGAGCTTTTTTTATCTAGTAAAACAGAGGACTGGGAAGCTTCCTGCCATTTTTCTAGAACCACTGTCCTGTGAGAAGTGTCTTAAAATACTTTAATTTAGAGGTATTCAACATAAGCCTGCAAAGGTCTTGTGGAATATGACCTGAATTTCTCAGGCTGTTCTGCTAAGCGGATTGTTTCTGAAAGAATCTTGATGAACCATAATAGAAGAACAAATCTTTATGAAGAAACCAAATAGCAGTAACTGCTCTCGACATGATGGTTAAGTCTTAAGGAACTCTTACCTTTTATACTATATTAACTATTAGCTTGTTCTGTCTAGAGATGTTGGAATATTCTCTTGAGACAGATATCAACAGAATGGTAGAGTTTCAACCTAACACTCATGAAGATAATCAGAATAGGTCATTAGGCTATTTTTGGGACAATCCTAGAACAGGCATGTCAACCACAGAGTGCAAGTGTTCTGTAGTATTTGCAAAAAATGCATAAAGGTAGTCAAAATATATTGTGATTAATGAATGTGATTGCCATGGCTCTTTAGATTTAATACAGGCATCTTTCAGAATCAGCATTATGTCGTATCTGCGTTTGAAACAAAAGCAGTATGGCAGGGAGCCTGATTGCTAAGGGGAGAGTAAAAGGCCTCTGATTGAAAGCTTCTAGTTTACTGGAAAAGCCCAGACTTAAGCACTGACAAGCCTGGTTACTGGGTTTAAGCACTGAGTGAACTGAAACTTTCTTCCTCTTCGGTAATTAAAAACAKCTTTTGCAACCAGTTCAGCTTCTAGTAATGCTTACTAGGGAGAAATGGAAAAAAAAATTCTGCTTTTTCTTTTGCACATTGGTATCACAAGTAACTTTGGGACTGATCCCTTTAGACAGAAGCCAGGGCAGTTTCAGAAAGTGACCAAAAAAACCCTTTGAAACACGAAGGCTTCCTTTTCTGCTAAGAGTAGCTCCACATGTGTCACCTTTGTCCTTCTACACAGAGGTCGCACAGAACAGCAAAGTAGAAAGAGCAAATGAGGATCTCGCTAGCAAGAGGTCTTACATGATAGATCCTGACTGATATGATCACATCTGAACAGAACTTTGCCACAAGGACAAGCCTCTTTTTATCATTCCTCTCAGATCTTCACACTCAGCTGCTTCTTATATCAAAAAGCATCTGTCAACAGTAAACAGGAAGAAGTGTCCCAAATGKTAGTGTCAAAACAACAATCGCTGTAGTGAAGCTTCTCATATCTCCGTAATTGTCYGGAACACTGAGTGGAGTATCTGTTCTTAATGCTTCTGTGGATCATTAGAACACCATATTCTGTAACCCAGCTTACAGCAGGATAGCATAAAACCAGGATATCAAGAGGAGAGCCACATCTTTTTTCGCACCTTGCAGATGGATTTTTATTTAATGCCCAGTTCTGCCACTTCTTAGCAGAAGTTTCTTTGGTACATACTCTCATCCCTGCATCTCAGTTTATGTCTGTAAAACAAATAATGATCTCGGAAAGCAACTGAGACCTGTATGTGAAAGCTTTATAAAATACAGAAAAATGATGCAATCTTCCTTAAATTATACCCTATTGTACTCTCATATGGATAATACAAATAGCATATCTATTTCCTATAATCCTAAAAGATGACCAGAGTGCCCCCTCAAGGATTCCCTTAGCTATCACTATTTAGAAATTACTTTTTATGGCAGAAATTGTAATAAATTTCACTTCTGTAGAACAGTGAAATGCCCTCAGAGGCATCTGCATTCTGGTGATACCTACCAAGCACAGACCTATGTCTATCTATATTTCTAGCAGAGCTCTACACATTTCCCTAAAGGTAACAGTTTTACCATCTGAAATGTCCAGTTATTGCTGTCTGTGAACTCATTCAGTCTTTTTTTCCTCCCCACTCCACTCCCTATGTCCCGTCTCTCAAAACAGGAAAGGTAAATGGCAAGTAGCAGAGGTGACTGAAGCACACAGTACAAATAAGGCTTCCTTTCAGGAACAGCAGCAGCAGGGACCTATAGCTTTACCTTGAAACTATGAATAGAATACAATAACAATCCATTCCTAAAGAATGAGAGCATTTCCATGAGAAATGCTAAATAAAATGTCAAAAATCCGCTACATCAAACAAGAAAGCACCAGCAGAAAAACTAAAAATTGAGGCTGCGTAAACATCAGCATTTTGGTTTGGCCAGTGAATTGGAACTAAGCCCCAGTGTCCTGGTTTTGGCTGGGATAGAGTTAATTTTCTTCCTGGTAGCTGGTATAGTGCTGTGTTTTGGATTTAGTATGAGAATAATGTGATAACACACTGATGTTTTAGTTGTTGCTAAGTAGTGCTTACACTAGTCAAGGACYTTTCAGCTTCCCATGCTCTGCCAGGTGCACAAGAAGCTGGGAGGGGGCACAGCCAAGACAGCTGATCCAAACYGGCCAAAGGGGTATTCCATGCCATGTGACATCATGCTCAGTATATAAACTGGGGGGAGTTGGCTGGGGGGCAGCAATTGCTGCTCAGGGACTGGCTGGGCATCAGTCAGCAGGTGGTAAGTGGCTGCATCACTTGTTTTTCTGGGTTTTGTTCCTCCCTCCCTCTCTTGTTGTTTTCCTTTTCATTACAATTTATTATTATATTTTTTWAAAATTATTAAACTGTTCTTATCTCAACCCATGAGTTTTCTTACTTTTACTCTTCAGATTCTCTCCCCCATCCCACTGGGAGGGTGAGTGAGCAGTWGCGTGGTGCTTGGTTGCTGACTGGGGTTAAACCACAACACCCAGCTACCCCCACATCACATTTGTCTGGTTTGCAAAGCAGTTTTGGGCAAGTGAACTAGGCTGCTATCAGAGGAAACTAAACTGGAAGTCTTAAACTATCCAGGTATGTACCAAATGTGTTCCAACTGCTACATGGAKAACAGAGATGTGAACCAACACGAACATTAACATTGGAAAACGATGCGGTTTTTTCCCTTTCCCTCCAAACAGACAAGAATACTCAGGACAGTGGAAGCAGCAGAGAATAATGAAGACCTGACAGGTATCAGTCAAAATCTTTAGACTATCCATTGCGATACTGGAAAGTGCTGTGGGTATTATTCCATCTAATTCTTGGTTCTCTCTTGAGTCCTGCATAAGATTATGTTAGAGATCCAAGATGATGTTACTTGTCACAGACTGGAGTACAAGACAACACTGCCTCTAATACATCATCATCCACAAAAACTGCACAGACGATATGTCACCATTCTGTCCTTAGAAATACTACTCAGTAAGATATACATCACACCTTCTTGTCTTTCTAATTTATTGAAGGAATAGTGCGACTTTCATCATTTCCTATAAATTCGCTACCCTTACTCATCAGTTGAAAATGAAGAGCATTTGAGAGAAAAAATACCATTCCATCCCAGTTTTATATGATTATAATTAAAAAAAATAATAAAAGTGCCATCAAGGAATGTATTTGGTTGAAGAGATGATATTTAACTGTTTTCAGGGCTGCATAATCATAAGCATCTGACAGATCTTAAAAGCAATGTATTACCATGTTTGAGATCTTTCCAGTGCTTCTCTAATGCCCCTTACAGAGGCAGGGTTSAAGCCTTGCCTCTCCAAGTACAATAGGGCAGACCTCTTCCTCTTGTGTTAAAGAATTCAGTCCACTTAACTGCTAAGACTTGTTTGCTGGGCTTGTGGGCTCTACTACTTTCATCAACATGTATGTTCCAAGCACATTGCACCTGACAGTTACACCATAATAAACCTCAAATTCTGATGGTTACTAAACTGTATTTTTCATCATCTGTTAACTGAACAATGCCAAAATTGTGCTTAACAGTACAATTTACAGCTCCCAGTATTTCTTCTAAAATAAGCAGGAGAAACAAATAAGACCAATTTATAAAGTTTTCCTGCAACCATCTCCCTTTTCTAAAATTGCCCAATTAAATACATATTTCCTCACCAATGGAAAGAAGCAAGATTTTTCTTCCCTTGAAAGCAAACCAAATACTACAGGATAGTCTAAGAAAAAACTGCAATTTTCAATTACTGCTAGTAAGCAGACATAGTATGTTGACTGTCAACCAGCAAAATAGTGTCAAATCTTCATCTACAAAAATGTGTTCTGTGACAAAAATATGTTCTGAACTGATGAAGCCTGATTTCTCATGTCTTTCTCATTCAACTAATAGACACTGGCTTCCAAGAAAGTGTGATTTTCCAGTGAAGTTCCTTCTCCACCCCACACCAGGGAAAATAAATCTTCCTTATACATATTTTTCACTGTCTACTGCAAGCGTGAATTTATGATGTCTTTTCTCTAGTCAGAGAGACCATGTAGTCTCTTCCTTATCGTGGTATCTCTTAATGAAACCGGTAGAAAGTTTATTATGCAAGACATTTGAAAARTTATTTCTAAATGAATAACAACTTCAATTTGTAAGATCTGGAAGCCTGATTATACAAGTTCTGTCCACAAAGACAATATATCTAGCAGCACTGCTGCAGCACCCTGCTGAGGCCTAGCAAGTGGATATTCTCCTTCCTCTTTATTACCTCCATCATCCAAGCTTAAAGTATCTTTTTTTTTTTTGAAAATACACTGTAATTAAATTGAAGCCCTCATATAATTAAGATATTTTTAAACTATGACTTATTCCACAAGTTACCATCAATAACTACAATACAGCATTTAATATTTCAAAAATGTTCACTGTTAATGAGTTTTTCTTTCTATTAAGGACTTCTTAAAAGATCTTATTTGACCTATCCATTTCTCATGCTTTCACCTGTGTAATTAGTCAAGGAAAAAATTCTAAATCCTACCAAATACTCATCCTCTTATATTATAGTAATTCAAGTACCCAGTTTAAGCTGCTGTACAATCACCTAAGTAAAATTAAACCAATCACACAAATGAATAATCTAATTTTATGAARTAATTCCTTTTTTGGATTCCTCAAATATTTAAAATTTCATGTTACTACTTTTTGTACTACTATAACACCTCTTAAGTTTTCTCCAGCAGGTGTCTCAATTTATTTTTAAAGGCATTTTCACTTGTTTTCTAAACACTGAGCCACAGTCATAGTTAAGTTTAATAGCAAAGCCATGAAGAAAACAAAAATTATTTTTTACATCTAAAAAGCATTTTATTAAGTATAACTAGTACAAATTAAAAGTAATCCTAACATTTCTTAAATAGTGAAGTAATCTACTAATGTCAACATGACGAGGATTCTGAAAACCTTTTCCAATTTTGTAAGTGCAGCATGTGATATACTTGTGTTAAGATTAAGTTTTCCTTTAAAGGTAAGTTTCTTCCATCATTACACTTGAATTGCCTTAGTCTTATTCTGGTTTAATGATGTTTCAGACCAGATTTCTGTAAACCAATTTAAAAAAAAATTCAAGCATGTATGCTAGACTCAAAAATAAAACTATCTGTGCTATTGAGGCACTTCTGAATATTTTATCTTGTCACATTTCAGCAGGTAACAAAAAAGGAAAACAATCTATCTAAGCCTGAAGAACTAGATCTGAAAAACTGCAGAAAATAATCTCTTCCAATAATATGAGCGTAAAAATTAAGCAGGAAACCACATAGCAGGGATTTTCCGTTAAAAGATACATTAGCTTGTTTATGCTAATGCTTTTGAGGCTGTATTTGTGCAGAATTATAACCTCCAATAAGCTCGGACATACCAGGTGTTCATAAGCAACAACAATTGCAAAATACTATCCATTTGCACTATCCCCAGAAATCAAACTGCTGTGGATTGATTTGACTTATAAGTCAGAGCATGAAATACAAACAGCTACTAGCATTAAAATCCAGAGAATTACATCTTGAAAAGCTACAGTAACAGACACTGTTTTGCATATAATGCATATTTATACACCCTGGAAATGCATGCTTGCTGACAAACTTAACAATGTAAATTTAAAACACTGAGCATGACAAACAAAGTGTTAGCAATTAACTTTCAAATACCAATAGTAACACCTCCACAAGCCAATTTCAAATCCATAGACTCAGCTCTTCATGAAAATCCTCCTCTTACAAAAGATGAYGACATTGCTGTTTATATGACTACTAAGCACAGTTTCAGAATACACCTGAAAATTTGAGTTCCTAGTGGAAAACGGGGAGGGTCTTGCCAAGAACTACATACTTGGAATCAGCTTCTCTCAAAACTACTGTGCCTCTGGAGCGGCACAAAATCAGGGATTTAGAGATTTGAAGGATTTTAGCAAACCAATTTAGTTGTATTATTTAGGTATCAGTTGAACAATGGCCACTGCTGGATTTCAAGGTGTGGTTTTTTTTTTTTTTAGTCCTCTTTTCAACCTGATATCCAGTTACTTAGTTCTTAAGCAACTACCACAAGCTAGGAAACACAAGCTTCCTCAAACCTTTTAAACCACGGGGTCTTTTTGCATAGTCTTCCCTACTTTAAAGAAATTTTATGTCTTGAATCAGTCACCATTGAAACGAACAGTAAAGAATACAGCCTCACCGCATGGCATTCGTAATACTGGGTTTCCAACATGCTTAGGAATTACCACATGGGCAGTTATCTTTTTATGCTTTTAGATAAATAAATTAAAATAAAGTTGCAGCATGTACTTCTCACTTCCCAACGCATTAACCAATAAACACAGCGTGAACTAGAGGCACTGAATAAATACAGGTATACTGAAGAGAATTTGCCAATTCCCTCAATTCAGATTAGCTTGCCTGGAAGGCTCTAAGGTGTACAGGCAACTTACAGGTATTGGAACATATCACATTTTGGTATAATTTGACATGGTAGCAATTATTGTTAGATATGCAAGAGCAGCAACTGAGAAACACTGTGTTTAAGCCAATGGCACAATGGTGGTGGCTGAGAGAAGTCTAGAGCATTAATAAGTGCAGAAACCAGAAGACATTGCAGAAAGCTATAGACAATGCCAGCAATTACCTTAAGTCCTAATATTTCCCCTTTTATATCAGTGTTTAGATTAATTTCTCCTGCAACGGAGCGAAGGTGAGATCACCAAGACTGAAGACCTAAGCCAGCTTTTAAATTATAAATTCTAATTAAACACAAAATGACTACATTACTACAGCAGTGACTTACTATTTTTGCCGCTAAACAGACACAGGCATATAGTTATACAAACTATTCCTGTTGTAGTTGAGACTGCTGATCTCTGTTGTAGGTAAAAAAAACCAATAAAGCTAGCTAAAAGCAGGGTTTTTTTCAGGAAAACAAGTATCCGGTTTTAAATACTAGCAGACAAGCCTAAAGAAGTTATTTGAAACTTCTGAGTGCCATGAAGCAGACAGATGGGGCTCTCCACATTTTTTTTTTTTTTGTACTACAGTAACTATGTTAGCCATTCTCTCTTGATAGTAAACTTAAAAGCACACAGTAAACCTTTAATGTTGTTGGAGAGGTAACAAACCCAGCCCCCTTTCTCGGCAACCTTGTCACATAATCTGAATTTTAGTAACAAACCTCATTCTCTGGCATGTTAACTCTCTGCAGCATCTGTCACTGCTATGAATGGTTGATCATAAGTACCTCTGTAGTCATCTCAATGCTATTAAGCAGATGGCAGCGCTAAATCCGAATGATGTAGTACATCTCCCTGGTGGACTTTGTTTCCATACACTACCATTATTCTACAATTCCTCAGTGATAAATCTTATGTATTCTAGAGAACATTAAACAGTGAACTGACAGTGCCAATTGATTTATTAGCATCCATTTCCCTTTGCCCTATTATTGTCTTCACAAACACTTGTGCAGATCATGTATGGAGCCACTAAGGGACAAAAGCACTTTTGCTCAATTTGAAGCATATTTCAGAGATTTAAAATAAATAGAATTTTTCTTCATGCTGAAAATGTTTAAACTGATCTACGAATTTAAATGAAGACCCAACTAAATGCTCCTGCTTCCTCCGCAATATTCTTCTCTGAGTTTCCATAATAAAATTGGTCTAGCATTAACATCAGGCCATTAAAACACCCACTACTTTCTGCAATAAATCCAAGTAAAGGATTACAGTTCTAGACAGATTTAGGGAAGTCCTTTAAGAGTCAGCTAGGTTGTGTAAGTAAGCACGCATATGCACTGGTGAGGGGAGCTAACAAATCTACATGCAGCTGACATAAGAAAATACCAGCACCAGCAGTCACATGAGCATGGTTTCACACTTTTCACGTTCTACCATAAGATCCCAAAAAGGTTTTTGGCATACAACTGCACATGTTAAATTACTACATAGGCACATAGAAGAAATTTTATGAAGCAGTTACTGACTGCATAATGTGAAATCTGCCCTGCATGACAGAGTAACATTCAGCCTAGTCTTGCTGCTCTCCTTAGCTAGGCATTGAGTATCGACCATAGATGATCATAGCTTTTGACAGTGTTCATTATGCTCTGTTAAGGTAAAACTGTCTCGGCTGCTTTAAGTATTTGCTAGCCTTTGGTTTTTCAGAAATTGAGAAACATTTTGTTAAATTAATTTTAGATTGCTTTAGTTTTTTATAACAATACTGAACAGCCCAGTTGATTAACCATCCCAGTTTATACTGGTAAAAATATCATCTAACAATCCTCTGCAAAAAACTATATGTATAATTTAGTCACTTCTCTTCTAAAAATCAGTTGAGATACCTAGTCAAGCTCAGTACAGCTCAAAGGGATATTTTTTAAGTCTTTGACCATAAAAATAATTCTGTTAAAAGACATCCTGAAGCACTATTCGGGGCTTTGTTGCACGAACAAACAACTGTGGATAAGAAAATATTTTAAAGGAAAACTATTTTTTATAGGATTACAGGGCATTAAGATAGATGAGAACTTGGAGAAAACTCTGATGTTTCTCTCCCTATTAGTGCTGTGACAGGTTTTAACTAAAGCTTCAGATTGACAAGCACAAGCAAGGGTACAGTCTCACACAATGTCAAATAAAATGCCATTAAACTTTTAAACACACATGATTTGGTAGCAGCAAGCAGTTAGGTTATAGAAAGGAAGAATTGTTTGCAGAGGCATGCAAAGCCTCAACTACCTTAACGCACACGGAAATATACAGTATGCTACTCTTCATATCTGAACATATCACCCATCCTAGTCCATCTCAGATTTGGCCATTTCTGGGAAATACCCTAGAAACATCAAAATTAAAAAACAATAAAAGGAGAGTCATGCTGTGTTGTACTGAATGGTCAAATTTGGAGAATTTCCATCTTTAACAGAGGAATCACTAAAACAAGCAAAAACTTTAAAAACAAAATGAGTAATTCAACTGTCTCCAGTGTATCACGCATGTATATCATACACACGAGGTGCACTTGTGAACATTAACCAAGTTTGATGAGGTGCAGGAAAAGGGTTCATATACTGAAAAACTACTGCAAATAATTTAATGAGCAAACCCATCTTTTCAGTTTACTAGCTATTTCTCAAATTTCCTCTTTAATACACATCATCATTAATATCACAATCTTCTAGAGAAAATATCAGAAGACATACTAGCAATACTATTACTTTTAAGATTACTACTTTCAACTTACAAAAGGAAAGAGGAAAAGTTATTTACACATGCTAGTCACTAAATGATACATTTTAAATACGTGAATGCCCTCTACGTGCAAATGTATTTTCTTTCCATGCTTTGAGCGCAAAAATATCAAGAATGAATTAAGGCTAAACTATGAAAACAATACACTTTTCCCTAATTTCCTTCACAGTAAGGACATTGTAATGCACCTAAATATGATAAGTATCTCTTAGTGGTTACAAAATGACATTTTGCAATATGGGCTACTATTTGATATTCAGATTAAAGATAGGAATGCTGTTCTAGGTAGCTCAGATGGCTGTTTATCGTTATTACGTTTCGCCTGCCAATACAATCCTAAAAATCTTTTTGCCAAGCCAGAAAATATGCCAGAAAGTGAGGGTCGATACCCTGTGAGAAACATACAAGTGAATCATTTCTTGTTTTCTTTTACCATGCAGCACTTAATAAAAATTAGGGGAAAAAAATGAAGTAATCATTCAGAAGATAATGAATTCAACAAAATCTAACAGTATATGTATTGGTAAAATGTACAGGTAAAATACAAAACAGAGCAATCATTTTATGAAGTATCTCCTTCCAGACTGGGCTAAGCACGTGCACATATTATATCTAAGAATATTATATATATTCTTATGTATTAGTCCTTTACAAGAGCAGTTTCATTTCTTGGGAGATCTGCTTTTTGCTAATTTTAGTTCAAAGGAAAAAATCTTAGTGAAAGTATTCTTAACATGGACAAAAATCAAATCCAAGTAATGTTTAATTTTGGCTCAGGCAAATGACTTTGTAATGAAGTCTAAATGTTTTTGTGCAATAAACCCATTTACCAACACTAGAAGCAGTAAAACAGAACAGAATTACCAACATAAAAGTTGAGGACTATTTTGGTAATTTTCTTTTTGGAAAAAAATCCATTACCAGCAGCTGCTCTCTAAATGTAACATTCTACAGAGCCTCATATTTTGAAGGTCCTACACTGCTGGTTTCTTAAGTCATATTATTTTTATCAATTTTCAGTAGCTTACAAGACTCTGTAGGAGCCAAGTATCAGACACAAAGTTATTTTCATTCTGTTAGTTGTCAACAATGACACTTGAACTTTCCACTAAGCTTTTTCTCATTGACTAAATTGTTAGGCACAGGAAAATATTCGTTTATACAACAGAATTTAAGTTGGGTGTGTCAACACCACAGCAAAGTAGATGTCAGGTGTAAACAGCTTTGTTCTCAACTTTGCTGTGAACAGTTCTGTACCATTTCAGATAAGGCTACATTGTAAAAAAAAGTCTTAAATATTTAGCAGAAGGTAAAACAGTCTTATCAGTATCTATTTATCAACATCACAATATCCACCAATCTCTCCCTTTCCTACTGTTTTCTTCTTCCCAGAGAACAAGGTTTGAAGCTCTAATCACCCCAAATAACTAAAGCAGAAATGCAGAACTAGAGCGTTTTATTTTGTTTTATTTTACCATTTTCTCAACATTCTTGTTTCAACCATTTGAAGTTTATTGCCATAAAGTTTCAAGAAATTCTCAATGACATTACAAAATCTACTACTGATCAAACTATGAATGCTTGGTCTAAGAGAAAAAGAGTGAGAGTAAATTACAACTCAGTAAAAGGCACACACAAGGTCCCTTTCCAGATGTGCACATTAGAAGTACCTAATAGTGGGGATGATCAGCCAAGCTGCTAAGTAATGTGTCATGTGATATTTGCCATTAAGTTCAAACTACCACCTAATACAAGTAGTTTGTACTTCGTAGCATTTTTCCCATCATTGGGACACATTAGTATTCCTTGTAATTCATGGAGTTTTCAAATAGCAACTCCTTTGAAGAAAGCAAAATTTTAAGAAAATAAATCAGAAGTGCTTAAAAATACTGTTGGGAATGAAGTGGGGGAAGGAACACAAGTGACAAGAGATTCAGATTTGTCACAAAGACAATTCCACAAAGGAGTAAAACCAACTAAAGGGTGTACTTTTTTTTTACAGTCAAATAAAGGTAAAATACTGGAATACAAACATGTTTAAGTAAGAAAATGCAATCAGCTCTGTGTTTCAGATCATTTAATACCTTTTATAAAGTTTTTTTTCCCCTCTCCCCTCCCTGCCTCCTCCCTCCCAAAATGAATCTGAATTAAATTTTCCTCAATTTCCTGAACTTTTGAAAACTTTCTGATTTATGATTTGGCATCACAAACTCTTTGTTTCAAGTTCTCATTTCTGTTTCTTTTCAACTACTCAGTAACTTGACTTTTACACTTATGTGATACTAGAGACAAATAACACTGGGGGTTATTTATAATAAGCCTCTTATAACATTTTTTGCTGTTTAAGATGAAATTGAGAAAATCTTTAAGTAAAACTAACTTTCCAACTGTAGAGTGTTTCAAATGTAGTTACAGCAGATCTGGAGACTTACCTTTGTGCTTGAGTGCTATAGCTGTTATCATAGGAATCATAGCTTTGTTCATCATAAGCAGTTCCATAGCCATCATCATACTCCTGAAATGATATAAAAGAAAGACAATATTAACTATAACCACACTCTAGAAACAAAAGTAGTAATCTAGTTCTAAATATGAAAAGACAATACTCTCCTGCAATGCATATATGACATATGTACACCATGAAATGGCAAAATTTTAATGATATTAACAGAGACTACTTCCATTTAGGAGGCCACACACATCTAAGATTATAATTACTTTAAAGGCACTTTGAACTATTGGCAGTGTGCTTCGAAAAGATTTTTTTAGTTAACACTGGCTTGTGCAGAGACTGTACAAATGCTTCATGTCTCTGTACTTGAATTTGAGATGAGTGAGCTACTGATCTTCAGGAAAGCTCTGGGAAGCATCTCAGGAATCAAAACATCTGAATAAATATCGTGCAACTGACTTAGGTAGCTGACTTGTTTTCGGTCAATAAATTCAATATTCTACGTAGGCTATGGATGGGAAAGAAATTCCCTAGACATAAGACTAGTAAGAATGATGGTCTTACTTCTTTGAATGGCCTCTGCATACTCTTCAACTTGTGTGAGTTTAGCACCCATTAAGAAACTAAAAGTAAGGATTTCTTACTCCTCCCACATTATCCACAATATTTAAGTATACACTGTAGTAACACTCTTCCCAAAATAGCACTGGATTTAAATACCAAGTTGAACAAACCACTAACTCTAGCTACAAGCCATACAGAAATTTAAGATAAAAACAAGTGACAATGATGCTGTGTTTTCCCAGAAAAGGATGAACTACAGAAATCCAAAAGAACTGTCACCAATTTATTGTTTCATCCAATAATAAACCTGAGCTAAACACATGAAAAGTAAAAAAAAAAAAAGCACTTGCATTGTACTGATTCCTAGGAAATCCTAATATCCAAATATACCAAAGACCTCAATGGATATTTAGGGGTATCTCGTCCAGTTTTGCCAGATGAGAATGACCTAATGAGAAGACACTTTGAAGATATAGAGACCTAGAAAAATGAAAATCAGGCATCATCTTACGTATGGTGTTTTCTGAATAAGTGTGTATCAAACCTTGGCAATGTAAGGATAAAGTCTTATGAAAGAACAAACTCTTTCCCAGGAAAAGGAACCTTTAAGAATCTTTCAGCGATGACAGAAAACAAAATTGACTAGCAGTATCAATTAGGTAGGGATGACAAATGATGGATTGTCCAACTCTAGTAGAAAACATTTCCAATGACTGGAATCTGACAGCTTTCTAGACATTGTAAGGAAAGCTTTCTATATCAGAAGCCAATGAGATCCTCAAAACAACTGATAGGAAACTGAATTTGCCAAGAGAGTTTTTAGCATTTTTCCAGTCATCTGAAATTGCTTATATGGAAAACCAGGCAATCTGCACATCAATACTGCTTCACCACCACTAGATCAGTGAACACGATTGTTTCCCAGCAGTGATTAGTAGAAGGGTGCCTATGAATAATTGCAGGCACAAATGAGTGACAGCCTATTCACAGGTCTGGAAGAAGAAACAAGGATTCTTCCAATTGTCTGTTGCAAAGAAATCCATGCATAAATAGTCCCACTTGAAGAGAAAACGCATTGTTTCCCCTCTCAGTAATTCACTGCCCTGAAACTAAAAATTAAAATAGAGTCTTAGCATTTTCTTTGCCCATCTGATATGGATTTTTCTTGATAAGCCACACAACTAAACCCACAAAACCATTGCCTCCTGGCAGCTATTGCGAACAAGCACTTTATTACTTATCGATGCAATACACAGATGTCTGTTAACAATACAGACATTGATCAACAGCAGAAGCTGTCTGAGCCAATTTATTTGCTCTATTCCAGAACATTTACATGACATTTGGTCTCCTCTCATAGAATCTCCCAACTGTGAACCAGCCATCCCTAAGAGGGACTCCCAAACTTCAAATCATGCACACCCAGCAGTGACAACAAATGAAAGCAGAGGACGGAAATTAACCTTTTAACATGTTAGGAAAGCTTTGCCACTAAGGAATCATTGAAGATTTCTTAAGCAATCAGTCCTATTCTTCACATTTATGTTAACTATTTTACTAAAAATTGATCATGAAAGAGAAGGGGGAAACAGACTACTCTTAAATTATGGTGTACCTATGACTTCTTGCAGACAAAGGAACAAAGTAAATTTGAAATAGGAAGTGCCATATGTTAACAAGATGTCCAGCAGAACAAAAGGAAAATTCTGGGGAGGTCCATGCTGTAACAGACTTAAGTGTTTCTAGTATTAGCATTTCTCTTCCAGAGAAATTTTGCCCAGAACTCATTACTGTTCACCATTTTGTGTGCTAATAAATTGACTACTGCAGAAATTAAGTCCTGCATTATTATATTGTTGAAAGTGGCTCTTATAAGCTTGGAATGAAAAGATATCTGGTTTGTAGTTTATATGTGGGACTCCTGTCATTTAGCATTAAAAAGACCAACCTGTGCTGTTACAATTACTATAATCTGGTTAAATAGATCAATTCTTCCTTTTTATTGCTGTATTTACATTTATAAAACCAAAAATTTTTATTAAAACCAAGATAAAATTCATGTGCAACATGCTGCAAAAATAGAATAGGTTTAAAGAGCTGCTCTCAATGGCTTGTTCTGTTAAGAGATAAGAGATTGAAATTCCAAAACATTTGTTTACTGTGCACTATTCCCTTGAAGTAGCAATTAGGCAGGGGCAGCTGAAGTATGTTTCAGAGCTTTCCCTCAATTAGGTCTGACACAGTATTTTCTTAGTCATACAGTATTTGAAAACTTAATCTTTCAGGAGATTGCAAATAAAGTTGGCCAAGGCAGAATGTTTTACATTTTAGATTAAATTCACACTACTTGAGTATTTTTTGAAACACAGACCTCTTGGGGCTTCAATAAATGTTTTCTTTAACTTTATTTAGTATCTAGGTGAAATGTGCTTGGCCATCTGGCATGTTTCAGTACTATAAAATATCATGCTAACTTAAATGAAAATAACTATGATTTTTACACATAAATAATGAAAATGTACAGGACAGAACTTAAATATGCACAGATATCCTGTACTAAAGTACATCACAGATTCACTGACAAGCATTGCTATACAGATTTCTTTCTATATAATACAGGAAGAATTACACCTTCATAAGAATATTTTAATTGCCTTCTTCCTGCTGATTTTTCAGCATGTTTCAGGTATTTATAAAAGCATTCATTTTTATATTTAAAGCCATTATTATTCTTCACGTGGATGACAGCATTTGCGTTCCTGCTACCTACCAAATGCAATACAATGGACTTCCCCTCTACTCCAGTTACGTAAGTCTATAAATAGCTCTTCCTAAAGGTACTCAGTAATCAGAAAGAGTTTACTGGTGAAGCCATATTTCCTCTCCCACTCCAAAAACCAAAAGCCCAAACAAGATCATGTTTTCATCCCATGAACGGGAGCATTTTGTTTCTGTTATTCATTATTCGACTTTTCAGGATAACCTAGAAAACTAACTCCCATCACATTTAGTCTGATCAAAAGAAGGCAAGTGTGCTGTACAGTTTGTGTTTACAACGAAAATGTAGAAGAAAAATGAGCTGAAAATGAAGTCCTCTTAAACTACAGGTATTTTCCACACAACATTTGAAATATCAGCCAGGAAGGTATCAAGAGCGATTGTCCTGCCTTCTGTTAATTTCAGTCTTAATCTCCCCCAAAGTAACAGAACAGCTAGAATTACAAGACAGATCTTCTGAAAAGAATATGAAATTACTTTGTTAATTTCATTAACATTAAGCCAGCCTATAAGCCAGAATCAATTACATTTCCCCATACAGAGAGCTTCTGCCTACAGTTGTCTCAATGATAGCRCCCGCCATTGATATAAATCCAAAGAGCAGCACTGGTAACAGTAATTGTTCAGCGCAAAGTGCAGAAATTTTTCATGAACAGAACCAAAGGCAATGTGTAAATATGCATCCTTCAAATATATTAAATAGTAAGTTACTATCACAGGTCAAAAGATGATAAAAGCAATGAAAGCAGTCTTTGCCAAAACCTCTGCACTACCCAAAACATTATAAATCATGCTAAGCCTTGCTCATCCGTGTTTCTTTCCAATAATTAAGTACTTTAAACATACCCTTGTTCATGGGGAATAGGAAATGGTGGCTTTAAATTATAATCTGCTGGCAGTGACAATGACAGACTAGTGTTTGGGCCCTCTTTAGGGGAAATTAAAAATGTTTCAAAGAGAACAAGACAGAGAAACAGGAAGAAAAAAGAGGGTAAAAAGTTCATTTTAACAAAAAGGCCATTTACATTGCCGGAAAAAAAAATCATCAAATCAATAAGAGATGAATTCTCAAGCTCTCCCCAACTAAGGAAATCCACCCAGGGGAAAAAGTTAAGGCTGTTATCACTACAACTAAAAGGTTATTTTTTATTTTCCTCATCATTCTCTGAAATTAATAATTATACCAGTACTTTATCACAGAATACTGGTGGAATGTCTTCCTTTTAGATAAAAACTATCACATTCAAAAAAATGTGTGTGCAGAGATTAACTTGAAGGAGAAGGAACATGAGACAACATTAGCGCAGTGCAATGAAGAATTTTTTTTTTTTTGGTAAATTAGAATTGTAAGGGAAGGGAACAGCCATTTTGTTACGTGGAAATAACACCTCCCCATCATTTTATCAACAGGGAAGATTGGGCAATCAGAACAAATATGGGTAGCTACTACCATCTGAAGTCTGAGTGATAACATTAAGGACATTAGCAGCAAACATGCACAGACTGTAAGCTCCTATTTTGCAGATTTTCATCTGTTTTAATCTAGAAGGAGCCTAGTACATATTCAACCAGAACAAATAAGCTTCACACAAAACAACTAAGCAAATAAAAACATTTGAAATTAATGTTGCATGTTATTAGGATGTGTGTTAGTGTGAGTATAGTCTCATAGTACAGACTTAGTATGAGAATTACAAGCTTAAGTCTGAAGCACTTCTTTGTCCGCCAGTAAAAGCAAATATTTCTGGAAATACCCAGAAACGTATGCTTCAGGAACTATAAACTTTTAAAACTTAGCAATCCCTAAGCTTCAGGATCTTCCAGAATCAGGCGGTAACTAAACGTAGATTTTAAAAAGTAGATTTAAGTCTGTTATCAGCATCTCTTTTGTATCCAAGTGTTCTGTGCACCCTTCTAAGTAGTCTGTGTCCAAGTTAAAAAAAATCTTTGCATGTAATTGGAAATAGTTCATAATGTTCTTTTTCAAGTTACAGTTTACTTAACATTAGAAAGGCTCCCTAGGTCTCTTACTGGTAGACATTCCATCTTAATTCAATTTCTTATTACAGAAAGCAATCTCACTGAAGCATTCTAATTGAAGCATTAACTGCTAGAAATTATACATGTGGTCTCTGCATTAGAAAAATCTGCTGTTGAGGTACCCCTTGTCTGAACACAAGAAAACATCAGTAAAATTGCCAGCAACGGAACTACAGCTCTGCCACAACTTTCCCMCACACACACTAGGGAGGAATATTTAGATCTGATTGCTTTCCAAAGTAGTGTTGAACCAAGTCTTGGCCATGACTTGCTAGATTGCAGAGTTTTATTTTTCAGTGCAGACATTCTGCACTGCCACAGCAACAGGTTTTAAAACCAAGTTTAAAGTCCAATTCTTAATGCCTAAAAACCTGATTATCAACTCAGATAAATCTCACTTTGCATTTAACACATTTAAACAGCCAAAATGGGACTTGACATGGCATGATCACAAATATATTCATACAAAGTACAGAATTGAAATACTTACAGAATATTTGCAAAATATTTACCTTTGTAAAATGAAAATAGCAGCAAATAAAAATCTAATCCTAAAAAAGCTTCAGTCACACTGCTGTGTTACTAATTTGGAGAAAGCCTCAAAGTTTGAAGCTGGTAAGAAGAGGACAACAGGAAGAGGCAGAGAGCAGCAACTGTTACTATACAGTACCTGAGACTGAACAGTTATGGTCTAACCTATGTTTGACTGAACATTGGCTAAGGAATTGACACTATCAAAAAGCAGTGAATTGTTAGCATACCGTTACTAATTTCCTGCTTATTGAAAGTTATGGAAAAGCTTAAAATCTCCAGCTAGTAGTTAAATAGAATTTCTATTTCTTATCTTAATGGAATAAATTGTCAACTTAAAAATACATGAAAATATTTTTATCTATTACACAGTTTTGTTCAATGAGTAGAGAAAAATTCTCATATAATTGAGAACAATGTCCCTGAAACTATCTGCAAGTGCTTCAATAAATCTAGCAACTATCTAGTATGATTTCCCTTATCCAAAGCATTATAAAAATAATCCTGGTGATGCTTCACATGTCATGCTAGGTTTTCTCCTGACCTGAGCAGTTGAGGACATAAAAATGGGAGGCACGTTAGCCTTCAGAGAAAGTTTATCACACCAGAGCAGTGAGGTTAGAACAGTGATTATAAAGTTGAACGAATTTTTGCTATCGTCTAAGCTGATGCTACAGCTATTAAAAAGACAATGTTCACAGAAAATGGTAAGGAACTGTCATTTAGTGGCTTCAAAAACTTCATCATGGTACTAACAATATGGTGAGGTCCCAGGAGGAATGGGTCCTGGGGCTGAGAGAGATACATAAGTGAGACTGGCAACACTGGAGTGGGAAAACTAGTTATATTGAACTGGAAAAATGTGCAGATATTGCTGCTAGTCCAGTATGTCGCATGACTTCAGAAGAGAAGGCCACATCAAGCATCTAGAGTCAGCATTACCAGCATCCCAGAAAGCTGACAGAGAACAGAGGTAGTCTACCTCTGTGTAGAGCTTTCTGTAACGGGCAAGTACTGCACAACTTCCCTATGGGCTCCAAGCACAGGACAGCAATGGTCACCTAGTTCTGTTCATCTTGAGGCCATGTTAAAATGCATCTAAATTCAAATGAATCATTTTTTGCCTGTGGCATATTTTCCCTGTGTGAGATACTGCCTCCAGAATTAACCCTTCCAATTTTTCAGAATGAAGTAGGTATTCCGCTTCACACTTTCGTATTACCTTTTAAAAAACAACCTCTTAATCAAGAGGAAGGAGAGAGATTAGGATAGGCAAGAGGCAGAACTAAGTAAGATCCTCGTAGATGTTAAAGATTCATTGTCTCAAGGATTACAGAAAAAAGTTAGCAAAGGGAGTGAAGAAAAAGGGAGGCTGTTTGTGACTCAGTGATGGCCTCATTTTCTGTCACAAGGTATGCTTAATAGTACACCACAGAGGAAATAGGCAAGGACTTTATGTACTGAAAGCCCTGCATCATCTTTGAGATATTTACAGAGTTACAAGAAGGCAAGTAGTTGAAGGCTTCCATCCAGAATATAGTTTGCTTCTTTCTGAACTCGCATAGTTTCACATTTTTCTAATGAGTACAAAGCAAAGGCTTGTAAGCCTAAGGGAATGAAAAGCTTCATGAATCCTTGCAGCCTTTCCAATCCTCAATGAAAAGTTCTAAAGGCTGCTCTGTAACCTCTCTGGATATCCCAGTCTCCGAGGCTCTGAAGCTATATGCTGCTTAAAATAACTTCTTGTGATACCCAGTCTCACTGATGTTCTCATTCTGCAGGCACTTCTCAAACAGTGACACCTTACCCAGCTCAGATATTCAGGTTGGCAAACCAGCACTTAATACCAGATGTGGCTAAACAGCAATTAGTAAGAAAAGGACAGAAATACCAGTAATGACTCCTAACATGTCACCTTAACCTGTAAAAGATACAGTTAAGGCCCTTTGATAGCGTACTACAAATGGGCAGGTAAAAAAAATACCATGCATTAAATGTAACATTTAACATCCAATGCACTAATGGTTCATGTCCTAGCAAAACCTTATTCTAATGAATCTCCATTTTAACAAAGGAGACACAGAAAATACGGTAAAATTTTAAAGTGGACCAGCTAGCATTGGTTTATCAATTACAGCTTTAAATATATCTATCCCGGTTCAGATAACTTGTTCGGAAGATAAGTGATCCAGTTCTAGAGAACGTTCTTTTTAGAAGTTATTTAGCACAGCACTATTTTTCTTTATAGTGCTATTTTCTAATTATTCTCTCTCAGAAGTAAAGCATACATCAGGATACCGATCCAAACAGCTGTTATTTCCATGCCACTTCTATATACGCATGCTATAACCAGCAGATTTTATATATAAATATGAAGTTACTCAAAGAGATTTATTTTCTACCACATCACCATGTGTTCTACAGCATATGTCCTGGAAACAGGCTGTTTAATGAGGACCAATTCCTTTGAAAGCATTGTGAAATAACCACTTACTTGCAGCACCCACCTTGACTAGTCAAGTCAGGTATAGCCAAGGGACATTTAGATACATTGTTCAAGTACTAGTTCTCATAACATTAATGAACTACATTAATTTCTCCTGAATTGTTCAGGTATGCGTATAAATGTTTGTACTAATGACATTAAACTTCTTTCTGCATAAAGCTATAAGTGTTATATAGAAAATTAGGTTTCTGATCAAAAGGACAATGGTTGAGATTTGATTTGGAGCGTTTGGGGCAGGGGGGCTGAAAGAAGAGAGGGAGAGGTAGGTGGAAGAAAGGTTGAGAGAAAAGCAAAAAATGTCTAAATAACAAAACCATTTTCTGCAGATCATGAATTCCTTTTTCGCTAGTCTGAACAAAGACAAAGTCCAGACAGACTTGGCTGAAAGAGGGCACACTAAAAGCTTTAAGATACATAAAACATTAAAAGCATTGTCCTTGAAAGTGTTATTTTTTTACAAGACTAAATCAATTTTTATGATAGTTTTGATTTAATAAGCTTTTTTCTTTATCTCACTGCTCTGTAAGTTCAGTTTAAGTTAAATTTACCCTAACAATTCATAACTGTCTAATTTTCAGTCATGTACAATATAAAATATTTTGATATGTTTTTAAATTTTTAATACAATAAAATCAAGATAAATATGTATGACTTATTGAGATACACTGTACATTGTTAAAATTTTAGGATCATTTCTGAAGCTTTCATAAAAATATTTTCATTGTCTAATCATTGAACAGTTATATGACCACTAAGATAGGTTTAGGAAGAAGAGTAGAATATTATTCTCAGTTTTAGTTGAGAATTAAAGATCTACTGACAGTGTCTTTTTTTTTTTTTTAAAGATTTTTGTAAAGCAGAAACCTAAGACAATACATTTACGAGGTACATAACTATTTTGCCAAATACACTGTAGATGTCTTTATGGTACTACATATAACCTGAAGTTTTATTAATATGAAACAATTCAAGCCTGAAAAGGTGACGAGAGGTGACCACATTTGCCATAGATTCTGGGTGCAAGACTTAATTTGGTACTAAAGAGATTCTATACTGACTTCTAAAGCGATAGCTAGGATCATCCCTCCAAAATTATACGCTTTATGCATGGTACATCAACAGCCGGACTTACATATTCACCATATGTCTCCTGTGCTGGAGGTGGTGGAAGGGGCCGGTAGCCTGCAGGTGGAGGTACTCCTCTTGCTCTGGGTGCTAGAAGTCCACGGCTACGACTGACTGGTCCTCTACTGGGAGGCACTCCTCTGGGTGCTGGTGCCCCTCTGGGTACTCCTGCTGGTGGTGGAGGCACTCCTCCACGGCCCCTGTGAATATACGGATCACTTACCGTTAAACACTACACCCTTGGCCTCCCTTTCAACAGTTCCCTCCCCTACATCATGACAATTTTGCTTTGCTACAGCCAGAAAAAGTCTAGAATGTTTATCATTTGTCATTTTTCTGTACGCTTTAATCCAATTACACACATTATGCAATAAATGCAGAAAGATACAAACTAGACATGTGATTCAGCGATGAACTTCTCACTAGCTTGAGCCACTCTCGCATACACATAGACACCCAAACCAATTTGCTGGAATCGGTCAACTTCACTAGAATTTGACTTACAGCATGTGAAATCACAGTCATAGAATAACAGGTTAATCTGAAGCTGTCAGGCTATATCGTACTCAAACCCTGCACAGAGGAATCAGTTGCAACTCCCTTCTGATCCTGTGTAAGCTTCTAAAAGCAACCCAGAGATCACATCACGTGCAAGAGATTGAGTGGGTCAGAAAAATTACATTTTCTTCTGGTTCTAAAGAAGAGATTTCCAGCTGTTGCAGGAAACATTCAGACATGTAATAAACATGCAGGGTGATTACAGGATATAACCTAATGTTCTCTATGTGTTTAAGAACAAGAAATAACAGTATATTTGTTTTTAAAGTTCTGAAAGAATGTTAAGCATTAACTTGCATTCCATTACTTCGGACACTTAACACATGGATGAAAAATCTGAGACCTAAACCAGAACAATTTTCAAAAATATTCGATCCATTTAGAGGTGGTGTTCCCCCCCACCTCCCTATAGTAAAGGGAGAGACTTAGAGGTACAATCTGTGAGAAATTTGCATCATTTATCCTCTTTTAAACAGGATGTCTAAAACATTGCTAATGGACATCTCCTTTTTAAAGGAGATCATTTCACCCCATGGACTATAACTGAGTTTAAATGACTGCTCTGTAGGCATGTAGACTTGTTCCGAGGAAGTCACACCCTTATTGTATACTGTAACAGATACATAGAAGAAAACAAACAAGCACAAGCTCTACACTACCTTTCTACCTATCAAGCCATCATCTAATTAATCTCAAGAGTAGTAATTGAGTGAAAATACTCTGTTCTGATTTCAGTAGAAATTTCCAACTTAAACAATATTATAAAGTAAGATCCAGATTTGGCCTTAAGATTTCCTACCACATTTCAAATAAGTCATATAAGTTTGCCAATGAGAAATTATAAGAAAATATAATCATTTTATCACAAATAATTAGTATTTGAAAAACTGCAACACTAAATGAAGAATGCAAAAATGTAAATACTTGATACAATCAGGATAGATTTTATTAATTCTAATTACTGATCAAAACACAGTCACAAAGTATTTTAAACAAGCCTAGAGAGTAAGTGATTTAAAACTGTGCTTATTACTTGGTTTTGGCTAATCTGTAGAATGCCTCCTCAGGACAGGGTACCAGCTGCTTATTTGACTTCATTGTAGTGGGGGCAGGGGTGAGCAGTGAAGTTCCCAGACACAGCCTGCTGAAGTAATATAAAGAAATAGCAAATGTGACACTTTCCAAGTGAAGCCAAAGGGAAATGAACCTAATGGCATAGACAATAGTCAATACCAAGTAAAAAAAAAGTCAGTAAAAAGACTCAAGAATCACTAGCCATAATCTTCATGGCATCCTTCAGACAGGGTGCAAGTGAAAGCAGCAGGAAATGGGACATGCTGAAAAACATGGAAAAACATTTGAGGGAGGGGAAAAAAAAGTACAGTTTTTAGAGCCAGCATAGGTTTATTCTTGAAGAGTAATTAGAACACCAGATCCACCTGATGAGGTCTTCTCTGCATTTCAAAAACAGTTAATAGGATTGGAGTGGTGATGGGTGGGAAATCATATTTCTCCTATATTAGGAGACCATTTACATGCTTTTTTTAAGAGTTACTGTAGGAAGAATAAACAATCTGAGATGTATAGTTCTGTATTACACAACTCAGACTGTTACTGCACCAGGCTGGAGGAGACTAGAAAGGTGCAGAGATGGGAAACCCAGTAACAGGAGAGTTCAATTACCACCATGCAGATTTGAATCATATCAGGGTATGATGCTAAGAGCAAGTTTTTAGAAACTGTAAATTGTTATTTAATTACAAAGTTATCAGGGAACTAAAAGAAGTTTGATTGACACGAACAATGAACAGAAACTGACTCAAAATATCGAGGAACCACTTGAATAGGAACCTTTGCATACCTTCGCAAAAACCACAGATCAGTTCTGGTATTGCTTAATTTGAAAAAGGGCAGCTATATAAATTATGTTTAAAAAAGATTTAAAGGAGTAAGATGTACATACACAATATGGGAAGACATTTAGAGAAATCCCATGGGAAGTCAGAGCAAATACACAACAATTGTCAAAAAAGAAAAAGCTTGAGAAAGGGCACAAGGAGCTCAGTAAAACTAGAACAGCAGGGTAAGGAGAGGTATTAAAAGAGGTATCACTTAGAAAAGCTGAACCCATCTCTAACCTCAAAGGTCAAATGCTAATAAAACAAATGTAAAATACTCAGAAAAGCAGGTCAGAGAATTCAAAGAATTTGTAGAAAGCCTAAAAAAAGTCATTTAAACATTCTAGAATCAGGAAACCTGCCAGAGTGAGGCCAAATCACCAGTGAAGAACAGTAAGATACGTACATGTGTATGTATACACTAAGGTTTTTTTGCTGCACAATCAAGAAAGACTGGACAAGGTTCTCATGGTAGAGCCTTTCCTTATGGGAATGCATTGGATGGTGCCGCCAACTATCTTAGAGACTAATTACAGAACAAAAGGAGCAAATAAAAGTAATTCCACTATCTTTCTGTAAACTAAAACAGGGGTTCAGATGCCTAGCTCTTTCATCTGTAGCTGAATCCCAACCTGAACGTTAAGGAAAGGAAAATAGCAAAAAAAAAAAATTCAAAGCAGCAAACTGTAAGAGGGGACACTTGGGAGTTAACACACATACATATATAAATCTATATATCCTAACAATATACAGAGTAATAGGTTCTGGGCTTTCACTACCCACAGAACATCTGTAATTAAGATTGGCCCAGTGGTCAGGACTCTAAAAAACCAAATACAATTTTAGAAAATATAAAAGAACACAGAAAACTTCGTTACCCGACTGTGTGTATTCACAGTTCTGTTTCCTAATTTGGGAAGAACATAAAAGAACTGGAAGTGCATCAGGAACTATGTCAAAGATGACCAACAGTATAGATCAGCTTACATATAAGGAACAATTAAGTAGACTAAGGCACTTCATATTACAAGTGACAACTGAGGCTTATATGATAGAATCCAATAGAAACATCAAAGGAATGGAGAAGGCTGAGGGGTGACCTCATCACAGCCTACAACTTCCTCAAGGGGGGCAGTGGAGGGGGAGGAGGTGCTGATCTCCTCTCTCTGGTGACCAACAATAGGACATGAGGAAATGGAATGAAGCCGTGTCAGGGGAAGTTCAGATTGGACATTAGGAAAAGGTTCTTCACCAAGAGGGTGGTCGGTCACAGAACAGGCTCCCCAGGGAAGTGGTCACATCACCAAGCCTGTCAGAGTTCAAGGAGCATCTCGACAATCCTTGTAGTCATATGGTTTAGATTTAAGTAGGAGGAGCAGAGAGTTGGACTTGATGATCCTTATGGGTCCCTTCCAACCTGAGATATTCTAAGGTACATAAGGAGTTATTCAGCAGTCATTTCCAATGTAAGAATCTGGGATATCAACATGTCAGGATAGAATATTAAACCAGATTGCCTTAAGGCCTGAGCCACTATGACTGCTCCTGTGAAATGAGATCACTGAGTGACAGAATGATTGATGTTTGGAGGGACTGCTGGAGGTCATCTGATCCAACCTCCTGCTCAAGCAGGGCCACCTAGAACCAGTTGCCCAGGACCATGTCCAGGTGGTTTTTGAACGTCTCCAAGGATGGAGACTCCACAACCTCTCTGGGCAACATGTGCCAGTGTCCTGTCTCTGGGCACCACCAAAAAAAGCCTTCTCTTCTCTAGGCTGAACAGTCCTACCTCTCAGGCTTTCCTCACAGGAGAGATGCTCCAGGCCCTTCATCATCTTTGTGGCCCTTCACTGAACTCTCTGCAATATATGCCCATGTCCCTCTTGTACTGGGGAGCCCAGAAATGGATACAGCACTCCAGGTGTAGTCTCACCAGTGATGAGTACAGGGGAAGGATCACCTCCCTCAGCCTGCAAGCGCTAACACAGCCCAGGATACCATTAGCCTTCTTTGCAGCAAGTGCACATTGCTGGCCCATGTTCACCTTGGTGTCCACCCAGGTCCTTTTCTGCCAAGCTGTTTTCCAGCTGGGTGACCTCCAGCATATATTGGTGCATGGAGTTGTTCTTCCCCAAGTGCAGGACTTCGCACTTCCCCTTGTTGAGGTTCACGGGGTTCCTGTCAGGCCGTTTCTCCAGCCTGTCGAGGTCCCTCTGGATGGCAGCACGACCCTCTGGCATATCACCCACTACTCCCAGTTCAGTGTCACCTGCAAACTAGCTGAGGGTACACTCTGCACCATCATCCAGATCATTAATGAAGTTAAACAGGACTGGACCCAGTATTGACCCCTGGGGTATACTGCTTGTTACTGTCCTCCAGCTGGACTTTGTACCACTGATCACCACCCTCTGGGCCTAGCCATTCAGCCAAATTTCAATCCACCTGTCTCCTCATCCAACCCATACATCAACAGTTTCTCTATGATGATCTTATGGGAGACAGCTTTCCTGATGTCACAGCAGACAATATCCACTGCTCTCCCCTTACCTACCAGGCCAGTCACTTCATCATAGAATGCTATCATGTTGATCAAGCATGACTTCCCTTTTGTGAATCCATGTTTACTACTCCTGATGACCTTGTCATTTATGTGCCTGGAAATGGTTTCCAGGATTAGTTGCTCCATCACCTTCCCAGGGATTGAGGTGAGGCTGACCAGCCTATAGTTCACCAGGTCCTCCTTGCCATTTTTGAAGGTAGGAGTGACATTACTTTCTTCCAGTCCTCAGGCACCTCTCCTAATCTCCACAATTGTAAAGATTGTTGTTCAAAGATTGAGAGTGGCTTCACAATGACATCTGCCAGCTCCCTCAGCACTCATGGGTGCATCCCATCAGAGCCCATGGACTTACATATGTCCAGTTTGCTTAGCTGTTCTCTAACCTGATCCTCTTCCACCAAGGGTATGCTTTCACCCTCATCTTTGGGTCCTTGGATTTCAGAAGGCCCCTCTTACTGAGGCTTACTAAGACTGAGCCCAAAAAGTCATTAGGTACCTTAGTCTTTTCCATGCCCTGTGTCACCAGGGCCCCTGCTCCCATTCAGCAGTAGGCCCACATTTTCCCTAGTCTTCCTATTGCTACTTAAGTATTCATAGAAGCACTTCTTGTTGACTTTGACATCATTCACCACATCACTGATGACTCCTGTAAGTCATCTCTACTCATGTCTATGCAGCAGACATGTCTATCCATTAGGGGCAGAACCAATGGCCCTAGGGCAGTTTAGTCCCCACACATCTCTTACAATTCTCATCTTCCATCTATGCTTTAGCTAATCCTTCCACAGGTCTCAATTCTGATACATCTCGCCTACTTGTTTTCCATTTCACTCCTTCATAATTTACATATTTCTCCAGGTGTTTAAGGTTGAAGATGTTTTTACTTTAAGTAAAAGCTTCACTCGCACATACTTGAATGTAACCCACTACTACTGCTAAGTTTAGTGAATGTGCTAATAGTCTTTTCTCTTCCCTTTATATCCTGGACACTGTTGTGCAAATATACCCACTGGAAGTGCTTTTTTAATATGCTGTGTATCTAATGACTTTTCAGCTAGATTTCCTACAAAGTTTCTCCACATACTCCATGTTGTATTTACCATTTCTGAACCAATGACATTTTTCCTTTTGGAATCTTGTTCTTTCACTTTCCTGGGCTTTCCTTCTCCTAATCAACTACTTTTGAGGAGTATCCATCTGCTTCTCAGCTCTCTGAAGAAACTGCACAGAGGGTCTTTTCTCTACCCTTTTTCTTCTACAACTGTCTCACCTATAAATTCAAAAACCTTGGTGCATCTGCTAACATTTAGATTCATTCTTCTACCTATTTCAACCAAATCAAGACATCTCAGCCCTGTTCTGTCACATTCACAGAGATATCTTACCATCAAATCAAATTCATCATGGATCCTAGTCACGCCAAGTCTTTCACTGCTTGCTTCTTTGACCAAGGACATCATTCTGCAGGCCAAATTTCAGTTGCCATCACCAACTCTCCTTCTCTTTGCACACAGCCTACAGACTATTTTTTTTTCTTTATAAAAACACCTAAAATAGCCTTTCTTTTCAAATGACATGAAAAATTATTTGGCATGGAGATTTCAGGTGACATCAAAACTTTAAAACAATGAAGGGCTCCTCTCCCAAAAATCAGATATTCTTTCATGTTAATTGAGGGTTTAGAAAAGTAGATTTTGAAACTTTCTGGAGCATCAGCGATTAGATACCACGTCCCCATTTATTTTAATTAAAATTATAGCACATTTGTTCAAATAACTATGAAACAGTCTTGATCCACAACTTTGGTTAAGTACATAATCCATGGCTTCACTACAAGCAGCACAACTACTGGAAATAACTTTTCCTTTTGATAAAAAAACTGTGCTATATTAACCCTCAATCAGAATGCTTCTGAATCTGAGAGTTGATCAGTCTCCCAACACATTTCCTTGCCTGTTAGCCATCTTAATCCTTCCACCACTTCTTTGTTACAGAAAAACAAGATCTTTGTTTCTACTTCTACAGGCAACAAAACATTATCCCCAAACCTTGAAAGTTGTATATTATTAAAACTCATTTGTCAGCCCATGTCAGCCTTGACTACCTGCTTATATTCTGAAATACAAGAAGGGTCTTTTTGCCTTTTTTTTTTTCCCCCTCCTCATTACCATGCTGTCATCTCATTCCCTTTCAGAAAGTCTTTTGAATGTCCTCTTTACCCCAGTGCCCATAAGAATATCTTTTACAGTATTGAGACTGCCAGTATATCCAGGCTAGCAGTGTACACAAATGGGCACTGAACCCCCCCACATATCTGTCTTCAAACTTTTTGTATACTTTGATTGTGTAAGTACTTTGAAACAGAGTTAATGTGCCTTATTTTCAGGACACCTGAAATAAAAAGGTCCTTGCCTGTGATCCCTCAGATTTATGATGCTGCAAATACACGAGTACCGAAGCATCACAGGAGACACTAGTGTTTGGTTTTCTTTTTGCTACATTTGTAAGAAAAACTCTACTCTGAGTCTTACATCAGTATGCTATCCAGAATCTCATAGATTTCCTTTGATGAGGGAAACCCTGCTCCTTAAGTACTTAGTAACTGTATTTTATACTAAAACAGACTGTGTTAGTTAAATAGACAGTACTTATACTCAGTAAATCTTCTAGCCAGATGCTATTATCATCACCTCCAGACATGCTTTAAAAACAAAGTGATCATCTATGTACTTCAGACCACTGAGTCCTACTCTCAAAGAAATGCTTTACTGCCCTAACGCATTACTACAGCTATGCGAGAAAATTTGAAATACTTCTCCATTTCATCTTTATTATCAGTTTGGTTTTGATTTTCCTGAATTTATTAACCTGGCAGTGATGAATCCCGTGAATGAAGTTAACCCTTCCCCATTAAATGCACAAGTAATTTAGGTTAAATTAGGTATGTAATTAACTTATAGGCTCTGCAGTGAAAAAAGGTCTTTTTCAATCTAGAGATTAAATAAAGCAAATCCCAGTAACTCATTTAATATCTTTTGTTTTCACTACACACTGAACAGTGTACCAGAATAGCGGGGGGAAATAATCTAATTTAAGTCATGTCACAGCATCCTTTGAAGATAGTGTCATGAAAACTATTTTTGTTCGAAACTGAATCTTCCCCCATAAGTTTCATTATTTATACTCGCAATGTAGTGTATGAGAGGAAAAAAATTAAGAATAAAAAGTGAAGCAGTTAATTTCTATAAAGTTATCATAAATACATTAGAGAATGGGAGAACAGGCCTTTCACAAAAGTGTTAAAATGTGCTAGTGTGATTTGTAAGTGCAGTATTAAGTGCAGTATAGTAATTACAGAAGATAATTTTCATGTATAAAAAGCCTGACAAGTGTACCTTACAGTGTACAGTTAAAATATTACTTAAGCACTGCATTTTGTAATTGATTAATCGCTCACTGTTTGAATAGAGTTTAATGTGTGGAAAAACATTCAAAAAAAAATCTAGTACCACTCAGAACCACATTATACTATGTTGGGCTCGGAACATTTGTTCACAGGTAGTAATCTCATTCTTGATTGCCACTAAAATAGTATTTTACCAATTCATACAACTTAAATACATCCATAGAAAACTACTTAAACACTTCCTCTTTGGCTTTATTAGCAATAGTTTTTGACATATCTACTTTATAGCAGTCCCATAACGTTTCTAGGGTTTGCTTCCAGCAAACTAAATTATTGCCCTTGACCATAGCAGGCATAGTGTCTAGTCGATACTCCCTTCCAGCTTCCCTAAGCAATAGGTCTACTTTCTTACCTTTTCGTTTATCACTTTTCTTCTCTCTGGTATTATACTGATTTTTATTTCAAGTTTCTCCTTTCGCTGGATGACTGAGTTAGTAAAGTTACTCTGATTATGAAATCACAACTAGAGTCAGTTCACAGCTTTCCTTCACTTAATTTTTGTTCTCTCACTAAAACAAAATGAGTTTATGTGATATGAAGCTCCTTTTCAATCTCCCCACTCCAGAAGGGGAAGTAAATGTAAAAACAGCTTTAAAATAAAAATACTTGTGAAATTTAGGACCAGTTCCCTATCACGGTATTATTCAATGAGGAAACACTTGGAATTCTTTAATTTTAGCATTCATAGTTCCATACATTTGCAGGGATTTAAACTGTTCAATAAATGGATCTAACAAATTTTGTTACCAGATGTTGATATATTATCTTCCTTTGAGCACAGCCAACTACAGTCCATGTTCCTCAAACAGTAAACATTTCTGTTCAGGTTTTATATCAGACATCTGAAAAATAACAGACCTGTTATTTTAAAGTGTCAGCACCAAAATATTGAACACTGATATCTGGATACCATTCACAGCGAGCTAGGATTCCTGCCTTTTCATCTAAATGAGTAACCATTGAAGTTAACACTGTTATGCAAGTTTTATTTCACATTTTTATTTGAAAACAGTAATATGTATGTTCATGTTTCAATTTTGTGAAAAATGGGAGATTTATCATAAGACTAAAGAAACAGAACACCCTGAATAATACCTGCCTTTGTCCTGGATCCTGAACTGGCTTAGCCAAATATTTTTGTGCTACAGAGTCTTTTGCAGTACACTACCTACATGTTCTCAACAAAAAGTTATTCTTCAAAAAAGAAACCAGTTGATTCCAGACATATGACAGGAATGACTTAAGTTTGATCTGGTGACTAACAAAGAACAATCGGAAGTTGTGAACACATTACAGCGGTGATCCACATCACCTCATATTACTTCTGACATATAAGACAGCAAATTCTAACCTACAACTTCTGTAACAGTTTTATTTGTCCCCAGATAGAGTGGCAGTCATTCAACCATTAGGATCCCAGCCATGCATACACTGAGATATGAATAAAAAGAATAAATGGGAAAAGTAAAACACCCCACAATCTCATGCAACCATAAACCAGAATTTTGCTATTTCTTTAATTAGACTATTCCTACATGTTGGCTTTGAGAAATTACTTTCTCCTCCCCTCATCTTAGTGAAACCAAAATATCTACTTTCAAATACAATTCCTCTCAATCTGGGCAGTAAACCCAAGAAGCTATCCCTTACTGTGGCCTTTCAATACTTAAGGGGGGAGCCACTTATAAGATGGAGAGACTTTTTACAAGGGCCTGTAGTCACAGGACAAGGGGCAATGGTTTTAAACTGAAAGAGGGTAGATTTAGATTGGACATAAGGAATAAATTCTTTACAATGAGGGTGGTGAGATACTGGAACAGGTTGCCCAGAGAGGCTGTAGATGCCCCATCACTGGAAGCGTTCAAGGTCAGGTTGGATGGGGCTTTGAGCAACCCGATCTAAGGGAATGTCCCTTCCCATGGCAGGGGGGTTGGACTAGATGATCTTTAAAGATCCCTTCCAACCCAAACCATTCTATGATTCTAACAGTGATTTCTAGCTATAAGTGACATGAACTRGTTCCTCCCCCACCCCAAGGTAGCAAGGAAGATTTATCCATGTTCTTAGACTTACTATTATCATCATCTAGAATTTCAGTTTTCCAGTATATCTTAGTTTGAGTCAGAATTGAGTGATCCTTAAATCTTATTTTTATTTATTCTTAAATTAGGAATGTGAAGTTTYAGAGAGAGGAAATGCTACTTTATTTGCAAAATGTCCTTAGAGGTGTACATTAACATGTATGTTAACACACATTTATTTGCAGTCTTTAGTTAATCAGAAGTCTCAACTCACATTTCAGTAGTATTATCATTTATATTGCACTGATTCAGGATGGGCATTCAAATGCATTAAAGAAACAACAATTCCAAAAGAGACACATCTTCTAGCTACACACTATAACAGCATCACATTAAATATCATGGATTCTCTAAGCTTGCTAGCACAATTAAAAAGTAACTGGTATGATCCTTCATTTCATATAGTTGCCTCCAAAAAACCATTTTAGAACAATGTCAGTTTACAGTAAAAACAAAGGAACAAAAACCAGACTTTCACCAGAGAAAGATTCTCATGTCCCTTCTCTTGTCACACAGAAGTGGCAGGTACTACCTAAAGAGGATAAATGCTCAGCATAAATGTCACAGAAAATGGAAGTGTTGTAATTGCATCTGAAAGTCATCTTTAACAGTATTAGGATAAAGGAAAAAATAAAAATGGGGGCAAGAGAGCAGAAGGAAGCAGCTATATGCCTGACATCAATGATAAGAAAAGCATATTCCTAAAGGTAAAGCTCAAAACACGCACTACAGCAAATTCCATCCACTAATCCCCAAAATCTTACTTGGCTCTAGAGTCCTTAAAAATTCAGTCAAGAAAGACTGGAACAAGCCAGAAATAGCAGAATAAAAAAAAATTACTAAACCACAACCATTAGGAAATTACTTACCAGGAATACCCATGCACAAGCTAGAATTTTGTATGCAAGCACAACAAATGTATTGTTTTCTACAAAGTAAAATTTTGGTATGGAGCTAAACATACACATAACAAGTCTTCTTAAAAGAAGGCACTTGATAAGATGCATTATCTCCAGTTTCAACATGTCTGATAAGGAGTGAAAAAAGGCATAAATTAGTACTTTGGGGTTTTTTAAGTGAAACTATTCAGGAATAATAAAGGCTTAAAAAATTGGGAACTTAAACACACTCAGTTATTGCATCCTCACAGGATGTTTCATGTATCAAGGTTGATATCTTAAAAATACTCTACAGACTACAAAGAGGTTAGAATCGAGGTTTTAGACTTCATTTTACAAGTCTTCTCAAGGTTTGTTTCAACCTCTCCTGGATCTTAGGGATGCTTGCTATTAAAACTGTTTTATTTAGCACTAAGACAAAGCCTTTAACAGAGCCTTCCTTCAATGAAAGTATTACTCGCTGAAATCAATTGGTGCTAAAAAAGAATCACAGCATTGCAACTGAATTTGAGATCTTTAACTCTATGGCTATAGTATCTCAGTAGCAATGGCATTAAATTTCGCTCGAGGAATCTTTTATGTTAACAGAGCGCGTCAATTTGAGGAGAAAAAGTCTTGGGAGTTTAAGACAAGCCTTAAAGTAAGGTCAAGTCAAACAAGCCAACAACCTTACAGTTTTCTTTAGAACATATATAAAAAAGGAGATAAACACAATTTTTAGCTGTCATCTCCAAATCAAATGCTAATAACATTTAAATTTACCCTGAAGACACTTCAATAGTTGTAGGCCAATAGGAGGAACTACAAAGGATGTTGTGAGCTACCTAACAGCATGTATGTCTTGTATAAAATGCAGGTTTGAAAAAATAATTTACCAAAATCCAGAGGATGAACTAGTGATGTTAGAAATTCAGGACTATGAAAAGTTAATTATGCATGCATGTGCTAGATACTAGTAGTGGAAATCAAGTATTAGTGATAAGATCAGACCAAACCATAACTAACTTCTGTATCACAAACACTAGCTGAAGGACATATGAAAAATGAAGAAAACATGAAATAGAACTGTGAGTGTCTCTGTACTGAGCATCCATAGCACAGCTGTTACAGGCATCTATGGGAAAGAATTAGCAAAAACCAAGCTCCAAAAATCAAATGAGATCTCTAATTTCCAAGCATGTTTGTATGGCTGATTACAGTGCTAAAGTGAACCTTGATATATAAGTACCACTACTCTGAACAACATTAAAATCAAGAAGAGAAGCAGAATAGATATATTACAAAATATAAGAACAAAAATTAGTTGATTTAGAGAAAATAATTATATTCTTACAGGACACAACCAACAGTAGGTGTAAATTCTCTAAATTAAGATTCATTCTGCATTGTGTTTGCAATCATTATTACAGGATACATGTAACTAAACAGATCTGTATAAATGGAGTAATTCCTCAATGCTTTTTCTTCTAACATGCTTAATCTGAGTTAAAACACTTCAGAATATTATTTTGAAATTATTTTTAAAAACTGAAACCTAAGTTTCAAGCTTGCATTAATAAGCACCATAGTCACAACTGAACAAAAATAGTTCACCGTAGAAGAGTTACACTTAGCTGCTGCAGCCACAATCTCTCTGTACTGTAACAGAAACAGTTATGCACTTTTAGTTTGTTTTCACACTTCGGGACTCAAAGGAGTTGAAGCTGTCATCTCAGTACTGCAAGGAAGATAGGGGATGCTAGAGTAAAAATAAAACATCTCCTGTGTCAAAAAAATAAAGCAAAATAAGCAGTAGACTTGCCTATTCCTGAATCAAAAGCCACTTTTTATGAAGCAAGTGCCACACAGATGAGACTAAATCCAAATTCTACCTCCAAAGCACTTCTATAACATTTTATTCATGACTACGAAAACTTAGTAATACTGTAAAAGAAGGAATATGTATATCCCATGAGTTAGAGAAATGGCTCTGAAATTCATATGTCAATCAAGGCAAGACAGGTTTACCAGTTTTTCAAAGCCATGAGCTCCATATGGCCAATACACAGACCCTACATGCACCTAAGGAGCAAATGGAAGTTAGAAGTCAAGCAGGTGCTCACAGAGTAAGACTGAACATCTTGTATGATGTACATTGTTTCTTAACATAGGTATCATTCAAGTTTCATAAGACAAATTTCAGCACCATTGTTAATGCAGTCTAAACTAATTAGACTACCTTCAATGAATCAAGATTGTTTCCCTTATCTTTTGCTCATTTTGGGAGTCCTTCATGAATTTTACTGTTGTGCTCTGGGGGTGGTTGTGTTTGAAGGGAGAAGCTTAAAGTATGTACATTCAAATGAAATTCCACTGCAGCCAAGATACTTACCTGGCCAAAGCAGGAACTGGTACTCCTCTTGCTCGAATAGATGGTTTTCCACGAACTACTGGAACTTCTGCATTTTCTGAACCACCATTTAAATATGTTAATTCTTGAAGCTGTGCCTGTCTGATTTCATCGTTGTAGTCCTAAAACAGGGGGGCAGAGTGAGAAAAAACCAAACTGTTCAACCAGCAAGTTAGTATCAGCAAACACTGATCCTGAAAGTTTCCTCTTAAAAAGTTGAACATCCCACTGGAACAGATCAATATGCAGAATAATACTATAGGCATATTGTTCAGTCAAAAATTTCTAAAAGAATTCTACATATTAATTACAACTTTTGCTCAGGAATGGTTTTCTTTCCCATTGCACATTACCTCCATGTAGCATTACCACTTAAAATGCCAATGTTAAGATGCTGTAGATAGAGGGAAACAACAACAACAAAAAAAATCAAGGTCCCATATTCTGTGCTGAGATCTGGTTTGTAGTTCCAGCTGTGGAATGATAGTGTGTTCAAAGCAGGAAAAAACCCATTGCCTGGTGTTGCAAAGCAGTAAAGAATAAATACACTGTTGAGAACAGCCCCTCACGAAGAAGGAATAGATTATAGACATCTACACTTTTAAAAACAGGAGTTAAAGAAAGAATAAACAAGGAAGTTCACTCAATACACACATGCACTATTATTTAATAAAAAGCTCCAAAAATTTCCGTTTTATAATATGCAACAGTAAACAAGCTGAAGACACATGGCTTGTTTCTTATTGTGCAAATCCTCTCTCAAGGTCTATCAAAAAGAAAGCTGAAGTTATTTACATGGTACTTCTAAAATACACAGGAGTCTTTTCAGGGACCTTGAGCCAACCTCCAAACCTAGCACATCACACAGGAATAAAATAGATACAGCAATGAACTCTTGAGCTATACATATTTTTTCTATGATTTTTCCTCCACTTAAAGTGAGCCAAAGAATGCATCTGTAAAGGTGAATCAGGAAAATAAATATTTTACTCAACATGTATACATACAAACTAAGTATCAAAATATTAATCGGTCCTCTAATAAGAATGAAGTGATACTTATCTTCTGCAAATCCTCCCCATTTCAAAGAAGGAAGGTTTGTTCAAATACCTCCCATTTTACAATTCAATTACAAAACAAAGGATCTGCATCTCATATTGGAAATCTGAGTTTATTACATTTATGCACTAGGCAGGTACCAAAAGACTGGCAGGTAGCCTTGCATCAGACAACTCTGAAACATTACTCTGCACCGAAAGGAGGTTAAAACTTCTATGAATTCAAAGATCTCAATTATCCTTGAAACATTCTGCTTCCGCTAGGCTTCCACAAACAGAGTAAGAAAATTTTCCTTTACATGCCATTTCTGAAGATAGTTAGTGTTTAAAAAAAAGTGGCACTATAAAGGCATTTTGACCAAACTGTCTTGATTAGGCTCTGAAATTTAATTCACAACTGCCCATCTGAGATCATCCTCTACTTAGCAGCAGAAATCAACCAGCAAACAAGATGAAGAGAAAAGTCTGGAAGACTGAATCAACTGTTTCAAACTGTGTAATTGAAGCTTTTGAGAAACAGATTTCATTATAGAACAGCTTGGACCCAATACACAGCCAAACCATCATAGGGAGTAGAATAGAAACGGGCAATTGCATACTATTCTGGCCAACTACTGTACAGAAACCCACTTTATATTTGTGCTTTGTTGCTGGACCAGAACTGCCTACAAATGCAAAATTCTGTGCAAGGTATGTATGGAACAAAGAACTTCAGTCTTGAAACAAAGTGCTAATGAATTGTTAAAACTGTACCGCAAACACAATACTTAGGTCTCAAAGTTCTGACAGCATGTATCAGAGGTGCCCTTTATAACTTCTCCACAAGACATCCTCCTCAGAATTGGGCTCTAGAAAAATACCTTTGATCATCACTTGATATTAGTATCATTTAATTTCTTAGAGACATGCTTAGGTTGCCACTGTACATGTTGGGTCCTTTTTCTTCCTAATGATTTCTCATTTTCCTGCAGCATACTACTAGACATACCAGCAGCCTTAGTCATAGAAAAGGACTCCACCGCACAAAGGCACAGAACAGAAGATACRGTCCTTATCACATATGCCAGAGGCAGCAGGAGGATACAGAGCAAAGAGGCAGTACAAGGAAGCCATGATAAGCAGCACTGTTAATCCATTAGACTCTGAAATGGATTCTTCAATTAAAAGTAACAGATGGTCAATTTATGAATACCCACTGCTGGAAAACAGCACACTTCAAGTCAAATTGAGGAGACAACAATCTTTTCCTCACCTAGAACACAAGATGGACATGTAAACCCTTTAGACCGCACTCCTCCCCTGTACAGTTTAGGCAGAGGCAACACTCGAATTTCAGTCCAATGCTGCTGATTAATTTCAAGTGAACAGATATACTCTCATCTTATGAATATTGCCCATCCTGACTTTGGCTACAGTCTCCTCTGAACATGGAGGATGTTTTCTTCTGTAGGAACGACTACATCAGATACATGCAAGAGATTTTCTCCCTACACAGAATTACTTACATGACCCAACTTAGCATCATTCTTTTAGATGTTATCTGCAATTTTCACCCAGCCCTGATCAACACACCAGCAGCAGGTCTCCTCAGGATCATCTGTAACTTAAGACCTTATTCCAATTTATCATTCAAACTATTAGTAAAAACATTTTTTAGTTAATGTTAGGACAGATCCCTGCAAAACCCTACGCAGTTTTGCGAAACAGCCAAGCAGATCTTTATCCTGGCATTGAGCAATAGTTATCAGGTTTTCCAGCCACCTTTATACACACACACCCCCCCTTACAGTTATTTGCCAGCTTCCTTCAGGAAAAGTGTGTGAGTTTCCAAAGCCCACCAGCTCTTCCAAATGCCATTAAATGTTATTTCATCACCACACCTTACAAACTGAACATGCAGGAAGCAAGGCAGACTACAGGAAAAAACCTGTAAATTCTGCTCACATTGTAAACTGCTACAGATTGTTCTCTCAAAGATATTTCTATACTTTGCTTTAAAGACAAGGAAAACAAGTAACTCGGGTAACCAACAGCAAAGCATAATTAATGCTGTAGCTGTCAAAAGAATGACTGCCACTACTCAAAAATTAAGCAAAATAGACAAAGAAAAGTCCTATTGGCCAAAACTGCAGTACTCATGGTATAATACAGGACCCAGGGGAAGGTGAGGGTGGAAGTACCTGACTTTTTGTCCTAACTGACAGAAGTAATTCTGGGATAAATATCAAGCACAACACCCACCAATCTAACAGTCAAGCAGAYCGCTGACCAGAGGGTCTGGCCAAAACAAAGGGACTGGCCAACTTAAAGGAGGACAAAAGAATATACTTGAAGTCAGAAGCCACAATTCTACCTGCAGAAGACAGGTGAGAGTCAAGGCAACATGACAAGCACAGCCAAAAAAAACCAAACAACTTGAGTCAGAAGGTTTTATGTCTTGGTTTGAGTTATACCAATAGTTTAAAGGAAAGCACACCACTGCAGCTGCTTGAGGCTGAACTTCAATGAAAAGGTGCTTGTTCGCAGATCTAAAAAAAAGATCTGAGAAGAGGCTAAGGGATTTTTGCTATAGTCAGCTATTACAAGGATATTTTGTATCTTACATTCTAGCACAAATTGTGATTGTATATTCAGGAGTGATCTGAAAACTGAACAATGACCATATTCATAAATTAGGATCAGCATCTAAAGTTGTAGAAGGTATAGTTAGCTTACGTTGTAAGGAGAACACAAATTAAGATCATAATCATTATATTGACAGCAGGACTTGTCATTTGAAATAAAACTGTGCTAAGAAAGCCACAACAGACCTTACAGAAAATAAAAATCAAGTTGCATTTGGCAGCAGTTAACCAAAGGGTAGTTTTGGAGAGGACAAAGTGGCTCCTTATTGCTTTCTGGAGTGGCTGCTGCAAGGGGGGCAGGGAAGCAGAAGAGATTAAGGCATTTAGAACCATTCTGATAAGATTACATTTGAAAAGCCAAAGGGAAATTAAGACCATGTTGGCTTGATCCCATAGTTCAGAAAAGATTATGTAGCATCAGTTCAGCTCGGTACAATAAAGATGCAATGATCAAAAATTGAGACGRAAAAGTACACAACCGATGAATGGAATTGCTCATTATCAGTCTGTAATTCTACTGGCTTAATAGCAGTAGAGTAATGACTAGGTTTTGATAAGCTTACTTCATTTATTATGACATTAGGTGAATCAAGCTCAATGAAGAAAAATAAGATCTCTGATGAAGAGGGCAGGGGAATCAGATATATCCTTACTTCCAGTGCGGGCAAAAACCATTTATCAAATTGAGCATATTTTCATCTAAAAAGAAAACAGCTGTTTGCTCACTAGAATAGCCAAGAACTTAGTTCTCCTTTACCTCTTTAAACAATCAAATTATGAATCATTTAAATACAGTAACCTTTGACATTATGACAGCCCAGCATTCCTACAAATATTCTGTTGAGTATCCCCTACCTAATCAGTTAGGATGTTTGAACAGTAGTATGTTTGTTTACCTCTTCATATACATCAAGATGAACGCCATTTGGAACCTGCAGATAGAGTTACAATGTGGTGCTTGCTTCTTTATAATAGAACATAATGCTCAGGACATTTTGAGGGGGGGTTAACTGTTTTCAGGTGCATCCACATTAGTGCATTATTTCACATCAGGATGCCTCCTGATGATCATTACTTACCATGCCTTGGTTCATGTCATGGAGTAGTATTGGGACATGTGAACTAGTTTTCATTCAGACAAAAACAAGCCAGAAGAAACACTCAAGGAGCACACAATTAACTCCAGTCACTTGGAGACTTGGTTTCATGGATCTAGACTAGAGTTASCACAAACTAAAATCCCCCAAATGCATACAGTAGGATTGTCAGGTCATCAGCACCAGCTACTTCATCCTAGACTACAGCTGGCAGTTCTACTCCCAACAGGCAATAGCGACCATACAACAGGCATCCCCAACTGTTCCTGAACACAGCTACACTGACTATACTCCTAAACATTTATGTGCTGCTGTCACTCAGATACACACCTTAGTGAAGTTTCTTAGCTAGGTCTCCCACATTTCCAAGATCTGACACTATTCAAGAATAACACTTAGATAACATTTTCAGCAGTAAAAATAAACAGAAATCAATGCACCTTGAGGATGCTTTGCTTTCTATATTCAGTCATTTGATAACCGATAAAAACAGAAGAACGTTCACTGAAGAGGTAATACAGTTAGGAACTTCACATACAGTAAGACCACCTCAAATGCCCCAGCTTCTTAAGACAGCTTGGACTGTTCCAAGCAGTTTAATATTGCAAAACAATCGAGGTTGGTCCTTACATGACAAGCAAATAAAGGAATCTTCTGTAAAAAGACATTGGAAACAGTGACTATACATATCCCAAACCTAGAGTACAAACTTATACTGGAAATCACATCTCATTTTATATACCCATACATTGCAAGTTGAAGAATACACCAGAAGACAAGTATAACCCATGTATCACTAGCTTTGAGAAAAATGAAGCTACAAGATAAAATTGTATTGATTCTCAGCACTGAATACTAAACCAGGATTATGGGTGGGAGCAGTATTACAACTTCAAATTTATTCTTAGTAAAACAGAACCCTATGCTGATGCTTCACATGTGCCAAGAACGCAGAAAAGCCCTACCTTAAGCCAAGTTTTTTTCCCATATTTTACAGCTTCTCACAATTATTTGTAAACTTAAATACTTTGCACATGACCAGTTAAGCAAGAACAAGTTGCTTTTTTACTATAGGTCATATCATGAGGTGAGAGTGTATGTGGACAGTTACGCATTCACCCAATAACTGCCTATATCAGAAAAGTATTTGTAAACATCACCACTTCTTTTGCAGGTGAAGGAAATTAAGCAACATGACCTGACCAATATCATACAGTAAGTTAGTTTTAGAGAAAATTTCTCACTCAAGACTACCAGAATTCTTATGAAAAAATTAAAATACTAACAGGGATGAGGAACTTCTTGATTTCTTCCAATGCATGTCCCATTCTGGCATATGCTTCTGCCGGTGGAGCAAATACTTCAATTAAAACATGGAGGTCATCATTTAGGTGGAAGTACTTTGCCTCTCCACTTTTTCTCAACTCTTCCTCCTAGGAGATAAGAAAGAAGTTGTTTTTTTCCACCTTCTTATTTTAAATGTATTACAATGCAAGTGTTGAAGTTGCTTCAGAGACATTTGCACATACTGTTTACTCATGTTCAGATGTCAACAACTAAAAAAGTATAAAATTACATATTTTTCTGATACACTTCAAACCAATCATGTTGCTAAAATATCAGAATGGTATCAGTTTGCTTATCAACAGTAAGTGACTAGTAACACACAAAATAGGACCCATCAGCTTCTGCTCACATACAGAAACTGTAGCACAAGGGAGAATGTTCCCAGGAATTTTTCCAAGTGCACCACTTTCACATAGAAGACACTAAGAAACATAAGTGAACTTGAAGCCTCTTTTCCCAAAAGTAAAGTCTTTAGAAACAGGTTTGATCTAATATTCCACAAGTGCAAGATTCTTTTACCAATATTGTTTCAATCTCCTCTTAATATTATTGCACAGCTCAGATACTTATTTTCTGTTCTCACTGAGATTTCTACCCCATGAGTACACCCTTCACAGAACTGTACTACTCGGACACGAAACTAACAGTTCAGCATATGAGACAAGGGAAGAGGACATTAAAGGAAAAAAGAGTTCACTAGCTATTTCAGAACAGAGTTTATTTCTTCTATTCTGCTTCACCCAACCTACTTCAACATGACTGAAAAACTGTGATTTCAATGTAGTGGAACAGAGCTCAGTTCTCTCAAATACCTGCAATCACATGCAAAATGTTCAGACCTAAAGGACATTTGTTAGTCTCAGATAGGCTCCCTGCCCACCCCCACCATGTGTGTTTGACTGGTGCATTCCAAGAGACTAAGCCACCATTAAAAATAATTTCATTGTATTACCAGATAACATTATATCAAATTCTTAGCAGTTCTATCTAAAAACCAAAGCCTTAAGAATTCTCCCCTGCTGCTTATTGTATTTAGCAAGCACCAGGTAAGTACTTTATATAATTTTAGTCATCTAAAGGATAGTTTCAATGATAGTTGACATCTCCCCCCACACACACCCCTTAATTATGGGTTGAGGTTTATAAATGACAACCCATTTCTGCTTCTCAAAAATAACATTGAGAGACTTCGTGTTTGACTATGGGGATGTTTAAAAAAAACAACAGAATCTAGTTAACTGTTAGAGCATCCACAGCAAGATTATTAAGAGGTCAGAGTCAGCAGGATTAGACTTTGTCAGCAAAACCATTTTCTTGTCAATACAAACAACAGACCTTAGAAATAGGAAGTAAACTAATATAAACATTACAGCTCAAACATTTAGTTTTAATAGGAAGTGTTTCTCACTTAAATACTTAAGCACAGTTATTCAAGACATATGAACCATCATCTAGCACTGGAAGCTAGATGTTTTCATCAGTGGAGTTCCCCATATACTTCATTTTTTAGTATATACATGCTATTAAGCATCCCCTGTCCCTTTTTTAAAAAGGGGAAAAAAATCACTGCGCAGTTAGATGTGCAGAGAATTGAGAATTAAGAAAATTCATTTCTGTGGTTATCAATCAGCTTGCCTGGTAATAGCAACAAGCAACAGAAACATCACAATTTCATGTGCAGCGCCTGGTGAAAAAGTATGTTTTGTTAAAATTGCTGATTGGAATCTGAGATATTTCAGTGCAGGTTGTTCTAAAATCATTCCCATAAGCAAGCTTTTCCTTATCCTTTCTCCTTGTTTCACTTGCAAAGTTACTTTGATTTTTTTTTTTCAATTCTGTAACATGACTTGGTAACACACTCTTCTCCACAGCTCTTAACAGCACACAAATGAGAAAGAGCTCATCCACCATGGCCTGTATCTCCCAACCCTGGGCACACATTAAGCATTTCAGGCTTTTTTATTCCCCGTGATGACCAACACAAAAGCCACAGCTTGCTCCCATTCCAGTATCTTTCACTGACAGTATTTTTAGCTCCCACAAAACCCTCTGCCTTCCATTACATGACAGTACGTACATTGGCTAGGCTTGCCTGGTCCATGTGGATGCTGCGTGGCTGGCCAAAACAGAGAACTTTTTTTTTTCCCCTCCTTGACTGCAATGGAGATTTTTTTGAGCGCTGCTGAAAGGATGAAAGTAAAGCAGATATGGAGCAAGGGAGCTGAAAGACTGCAAGGTGGCCACTTCCTTTGTTTTTTTTTTCCCAAACAAATCTGTCCATTAAATCTCCACCTTCTCACACAAAATCTATCACACCAAATGGCTCATGGCTTGGACAAGCTGATCTAACTTGTTTTCAGTACAGACACATCCCTGCAGTACTGCACTCTGGGAGCCTTATGAGAAAGCTCACTATTTGCTTTGTACCTCGTGCTCTTCTATTTCATCCCTTTCTGGTCCAGAACAAAGCAGAGTACTAGCACAGCTTATGATGCATAGCAGCACAAGGCATCTGGCAATACGCCTATTAAAGACAGTTAATATACTTTGCCCTGTATTCTGTTGCACCTATAGACCCTGTTGCACCTATAGACCCTGTTGCACCTATAGACCCTGTTGC
>JAYKAV010003140.1:331444-347860 GCA_035582835.1 Phoebastria nigripes
CTGTTGCACCTATAGACCCTGTTGCACCTATAGACCCTGTTGCACCTATAGACCCTGTTGCTTTTCATCCTATTTGTCAAGCTATCAAGAACCAGATACCAGCCCTAGTACTCTACTGCTTTAAATCAGTAGTTGAGTAGCAGTATTTATCAAAATAAATGCTCATGGTACTGTCCATTTTCATCTTTACTACACCACCTTTGATTTAGGTTATAAGTTTTTTTAGGTACTACCCAATATCTCCTTTTAATGTTACCTTAAATGAAATTTGGCTTCTGTCAGATTTTAAATACCATTCAGAATACTCAAGTTGAAAGGCCTGTACCAGTCTCAAACTACTGATAATACAGGAGTAACCAATTGGGGTGGAAAGCTTTATTTTAACTATTATTTCTTCAGATTTGCAATATAAAAGCAATCTTGTCATGCAATAAAGAAATTCTGAAATGGGTCCTTTTACTTTTTCACTCTCCCATAGACACACGAAAGCCTGAATAGTCTAGCAGAAGGCATCTCTGCACTGAGCAATGACTCATAAAAAGCCAGTGATGAAGTGACAGCACAGCTTGAGAAAACATGCAAATGGAAGAGAAGAATTACTGAATTTAGATACTGCACATCACAAGTAGATGCATCAAATGGTTTCTCCAGATGTTGGCAAAAGAAACAAACAAAACCCCTAGACTGATTCTAGAACTCAAGTTTTCCATGAGTAAGGAAGATACAGTGAAAACACTTTCTTAAATGTGCTCTTTTTAAACCCAGGTCTCATTATCTAGATTAAATTAAAGTGAGAGAATCCAGTGTTTCCTGTTTTATATCTTTCCCTAGAAAACTTGCAGAAGGTAATTGTGTTCTTTGCTATATTTTGTCAACCTTTCATATCAGTTCACTTTCTTCCACAAGTCTTTGAAGTTCTCTTAAAGCTAAAAAAACATATCYAGAAATTTGACTTAGCCAGAGAAGTCTACAGAGCCTACTGCCACTTTTCTTCAGGAAAGAGGTAATAATCATACATTTAAGACTGGTAATGTAGCTGGTGTACTAATATGTGTTTAAAAACATCTGACAATCTGATCCAGAGCCTCCAACAATTGGTTCATCCCAGAATCTGTGATCACCATCAATAAGCAGCATACACTGACTCACTTCTAGTGATAGCAGTCAAAGATGCTGCAATGAACTTGGAGACAACAGATGAGATCCTCAGCTGTTTTGTGGTGCAAATTTGGCTTCAGTGTAAGAGTATTAATTTATATCAGCTGAAAATTTTTTTAATCTGTGATAATGTAATTCCAAAGATTTTGCTACCTGTAAAAATAGTGCTCCAAAACTGAAAACTGTTTGGGTTTTTTTTCCAGAAAATTTTTAAATTACAGTTTATGCCTTTGAACATCAGTATCTTATATCACCTATGCACTTCTGAAGACAAGGTTTGCTCTAACTTCCTGATCATCAGGACAATACAATATTGTTTAGGAGACTTCACTTTCATCTGACCCTTAAATAAATCAGAAAGTCAATGAGAATTGGAAGAAAATCCCACACAATTGCAGTTATACTTTTTAGTCAATTCCTCCTATCCTAGAAGATGCAAAATAGTAGGCTAGAAACTTGTGGTCTGGTCAGATAGCCCACTGGAAAACAGGGAGAAGCAATCACGCTTGAACAACTGTGATGGACAAGTAATGCTTGGAGTCAGATGCAATAAACAGGCAGTTTCTCCCCCATGTGTCTTTCTAGGAAGGCACGTCACCTTGGTATCTTCTTTATACCGTGCTTTGTGCATTGTCAAGGCAGCAGTGAAATTGCTTTGTTTTGGCACCTGGATTACTGGCAAATAGAAAAAGTAAAGTACTCCATTTACCTATTATCCTCCCATAGCAGCAACTCAGGCTTCTCTCCATATTTGAAATATTATATCAAACAGGGCAAGAGTGATGTACTTCATTTGTCAATACCACACTGAAGTCTCGACTAGATTTTCCAAGTAATGCAAAACCTGGTCACATCTGAGAATTTGCCAGCCTTCCTGACCAGCAACTTGTTGACACCAAGTAATTCAATCCTGGGCTTCTCTCCAGCATAGACCACTATTCTTTTTCATACAGAGAAAAACTGCATAATTAAGGTTCTCTTATTTGCTAGTTCTCTGGACAAGTTTAATACAGTAGTTTCAAGAACGTACGAAGATCAAGGCAAAAAGTAAATTACTTGTCAGTGAAAGAGGTATGGTTGAAACAATTAGCATGTAGATAATCTACATGAGAAAAATGTCTTAAGTTCTCTTGTTTGAGAACAGAGTCTCCAGCTTGCTGAGCAGTGTCCCCAAAGAACCAGGGATGAGTGCAACCTGATTTAGGTTATTAGCTGATAGGATCCCTTTGTAGCACCAGTACTTTCTTGCACATATTCTGCAGGTTCAATTGAGTATTGGAAACAGTGTCATTAATGGTCTGCTTTAGTTCTGAACAATGCTTTCTGAAGGACTATCCCGAATAGGTACATGCAGGCTATTCCAGCTGTATTATTCCAAAGTATCCAACTGGGTCCTCTCTATTGCCCCTTTTAAAAACCCAACCAGACCCACAGTGACAGAAACCTTACTGTTTCTGAACTCAAAGATTAGTTGTATTGAAATTTTCTGAAAAATAGCTCTCCAACCTGTAACAACTTTATTAGCCACTTAATTTAAAAACAAAAATTTACTTACAGTTTTGGCTAGCATCTCAATCAAGAAAAAGTCAAATAAAAATTTAAACAATTACATCATTACCAAAGAAAACAAGAGAAGTTCAAATTATTCAAATGTAAACCTTTAAGACTCTTCCCTAGGATTCTGAGATTCAAGTTAGAATGTGAACTTCTCAGCTTGAGCTTCTGCTTTTAATAAAACAAACTTTTTTATACTGCAGAGCCATCAGGAAAACTCAGGGGCCTTCCTACTGCATGACACATCATATTTTGATATAGAAACATGTAATCCAGCAACAGAACAATGTCAGTTTGACAGGTTCCACAAGAACTAAGAAAGTTCACCAAGTGTCATTTAAAACAGTATTTGGAGCCTTACTTTGTCACCCTGGCTTAGTAGTAAATTTAGTTCATATTCCTGGGGTTTTTTTTCTAGTTGAACTGTCATATATCAAGTCTGTAGTTTTTCATAACTAATCGTGTAGCACAAATCTTGCATATCTGTATCATGTATTATATAACAGCTCATTCAAAAAATCCATTTCATATCTTCAAGCCTTTATGATATTTTTATAAACATAATTTATACTCATGTAAGTTATAGTCAATAAATATTTTCAAGAAGGAATTAAGAGAGTTATTTTTTGTACAACTCAAAAGCTAAAGTCATTTATGGGCTCTGATCAAGTTCTTGATAAATACTCTATAAATCACATAACATTTATATTTTGCTGATGGAGAAATGCACTGAAAAATATATAGTTCAGGAAATTCAGTAGCCAGCCCTGTAAGTCACTCTTCCATATGTTTGTCATTATCAGTCTTTATAGCACACAGTATTTTTAAGTTTCCGATTACATAACCACAGAAAGATTTCACTGGAAGCCTATAAAACATGGTATGCTACAGGCAAGAAATATGTTCAGTGTTTTAATTTGTATCATTAGGAATGCTCCAATTGAAAAAATGCAGCTTACCAGACAGGTGACATATGTCCTCACTGATGTACACTTATCTGCTACAAATTTAGCCAGAGATTTATTTCAGTAAAGAGTGAAACTGAGTAGTACAAACACCTATCGACCTAAAGGTTTCTCTTCTGCTGTCTACTTTGGCTCTTGTAATGGATACATCTGCTATAACCAAATACTTCCCATGACAAATTTCAATTGGTTCTAACTGCTTAAGCTGCATAAGTCATCCTCAGAGCCGTGAATTTTTTTCCAGTTGTATTTTATCTCCTTTCATCAGCTATTTTTCTCTTTGTCTAGAAATGTTATTAAATTATATTAAATTTAAATGTTAAGTGTTATTTTATGTGAAAATGTTTGGATCTATCTAGAAGTCAGGTTCCTTCAGAAGGGAGAACACTGCCATGTTCACTTGGGCATTACTCATTACAAGCTGTACAAGATCAATCTAGAACATGCCACTGGTAATGCCCCACTTACATCCCCAAGGACCATGGCCTAAGTACAACTCATGGTAGCCTCAAAATACTCATAGTGAGAACACACTCCTTAGAGAAAAGAGACTCCATCTGAATCTAACCAATATGAGGATATCCTATGCTTTTTATTTGCTCCCCAATTTTTATCATGGGGTTTGTTCACCTCCCCAAAGATTTTAGGAAAAAGTTATGAAATCCAGGTATCAAACACTCCACTAGCATACTCAGGTCTTACCTTTGTCTTGTCCCTCATAGAACCTTTTCCCAAAATAGACATTTTTGTCAGTGTTTCTTCCTGTAAGCGCTTTAGAGAATTGCCACGTGGACCCAAAAGTTTTCCCACAAAGTTGAACTGCAAGAAAACAAAAAACCATTGAGCTCATTGGATTTTTAAGCATAAATGAACATGCAAAATGGAATTTTTGCTGAAATAACTTTTTGTTCTAGGTGCAAATAAGTATTAGATCATAAACTACACAGCCATTAAGTCATTAGGACAGGTAACAGCATGTCAGTGGCTCCACCAGGTGCCAACACAGAAGTATCTCAACTCAAAGAACTCAAATAGTATAAAGAGAACTTTGTGTTTATCACATTCAACACTGACAACAGACATGCTCAAACTGCAATTCAATTTTCAACAACTGTTACCAGGTACATAAAAACAAAGCTGGCAGCAGTCTCAGATACAATACCAACCAACCAAAGTTCTGAAGAAAAAAAAGAAAACTCTGAATTGCCTCATCCTCCTTCGAAGATTTATGAAGTAATACAGCAACCCATACAATATACCCTACACTAACACACAGAAACAAACAGGGAATTAAATCCAGAGAACATAAGCTTATCAGTCCCAAACCAGAATCACTAAAGATCTTCCCAACTACCACTCAACCCCCATTATCACTAAAGTTTACCAAAACCAGCTGGGGTTCACAACCATGGCATTACACCATTAAGGTAACTAGGGAGAAGGAAGTGGTGAGCCACAAAAATACAGACAGACAAGGAAAACCCAACCATTTCATAGAAAACACAAAAACATACAGCTGGTGCTCTTTCAGCCCAGAAGGTGCTTCAGAGGGAAGTAGGCTAAAGAAAACAGGTATCAAAAACCCATTCATAACAAAGGTAAACAAAAAGGGAGAATCTGCCTATTGTCACTTCAAGGACACAAAACTGGACTTAGAGCTAGGAGGTGTGAAAGTTCTTGTGAGCATTGCTCCATAGGGCTTATATTCCCAGTCACACATACTGGGAGAAAAGCTGTGTACATTCAGCAGTCCACTTTCGTATATCACTGCACTGTATTTTGGAAGGTATGCAAAATTTGAAGGATAGTTCAAATAGAGAAGAATTGAGGATTCACTTAAAGTATGCAGAACTATTTTAATTGGTAAAAAAAAAAATCAAAAAAAGAGCTGATAACTTTAGCTACACTTGGAAGTTGGTATGGAATGCTATAAGCACTTCCTGAAAGTAATAATTTATTCCTGTATTGGATTTACATGGCAACGTTTTGGTAGCAGGAGGCTGCAGGGGTGACTTCTGTGAGAAGATGCCAGAAGCTGCCCCCATGTTGGATAGAGCCAGCTCCAAGACAGACTCACCACTGCCCAAGGCTTAGCCCATCAGTGACATAGCACCTATGTGATAACATATTTAAGAAAGGGTAGAAACACTGTGAAGTTGAGACAAGTGAGAAAATGAGAGAGAAACAGCCCTGCACACAACCAAGTTCAGTGAAGAAGGAAAGGGAGGAGGTGCTCCAGGCACCAGAGCAGAGATTCCCCTGCAGCCTGTGGTGAAGACCATGGTGAGGCAGGCTGTCCCCCCACAGCCCAAGGAGGTTAATGGTGGAGCAGATATCCACCTGCAGCCTGGGGAGGACCCCACACCAGAGCAGGTGGATATGCCCTGAAGGAAGCTGCAGCCCATGGAGAGCCCACACTGGAGCAGGCTCCTGGCAGGAGCTGTGGCCTGTGGAGAGGACCCACGCAGGAGCAGATCTTCTAGCAGGACCTGTGACCCCATGGGGGACCCATGCTGGACCAGTCTGTTCCACAGGGTACAGTCCTTCAGGAAGGGACCCACACTGGAGCAGTTCTTGAACTGCAGCCCATGGGAAGGGCCCACACTGGAGCAGTTTGTGAACAACTGTATCCTGCGGGAGGAACCCCAGGCTGGAGCAGGGGAAGAGCATGAGGAGGAAGGAGCAGCAGAGACGAAGTGTTATGAGCTGACCACAACCCCCACTCCCTACCCCCCTGTGCCACTTGTGGGAAGGAGGTAGAAGAGCCAGGAGTGAAGTTGAGCCCAGAAAGAAGCGGGGGTGTAGGAAAGGTGGTTTTAGTTTTGTTTTATTTCTCACTATCCTTCTGTTACAATTAATTGGCAATATACTTATCTTCCTCAAGTCAAGACTCTTTTGCCTGTGACTAATTGGTGAGTAATCTCCCTGTCCTTATCTCAACCCACAAGCTTTTCATCTTACTTTCTCCCCTCATCCTGTTGAGGAGGGGGAGTGATAGAGCAGCTTGGTGGGCACCTGGCAGCCAGCAAAGGTCAACCCACCACAATTCCTGTCAAAATAATACTGCAATAGAGAGTACTTATCAACAAACTACTGTTCAGGAATATTTACTGTCCCCAATGAAACTTCGTAAAGCCAGGATATTCACACTGTTGGAATCTAAAGTGACACAATCACGTTAACAAAAAGATAGTTTTAGGCATAAGCAAAATATAGTGATGCTAAAGAGCAAACAGGCTTAAACTACTTGTTTGTGGCCTCAAATTTATGAAACAGTTTGTAAGTTCTTTGACTGTTCCTCTACTGCTGTGTCACTAAAGGGCCAAGATAGGCTTCTTTGATCTCCCTATTCCTCTGGAGGAATTTGAAGACACTTGACAATGGGGTAATAGCAGCTCAAAATCTTTTGTTGCTACATTGGAAGTACTGATGGAAAAAAGGCCCAGCTGCAGTCACCCGACAATGCAGAAAGCCTATAGCTCCAAATCACCTACTTCAGCTTTAGACAAAAAGAAAAGCAAGCATTAAAAGCCTACTAAATATGAAAATATAATTTAATTCCCCTTAGTACTTGCAAGTTCAATTCCCAATGTAGACCTGAGTTAGAACCAAGATACAATTGAGCAAATTGCTTATGGATGACTATAGTCCACAGAAGCTATTGAATTTGAGGCCTTGCATGAACTAGTCTTTTCTGAAATTCAGGCCAAATCAAGAAATTCTCAGGCAATTTCTTTAAGTTTGTTTTATTAGGTGTACTCCATTTTTTTTTCTTATAGGTCCTAAGACACAGTCAAGGAAAACATTCATCAGAAATAGGTTGCCCAGCAAAATGGTAGAAGTCTCCATTGCTGAGAATATTCAGGACTCAAAGCCACTGACAGGGCCCTGTGTAATCTAATTTACAGTCATGATCTCAACAGAATGTTGGACCAGATGTTCTCTAGAGGTCCCTTCCAACTTGGACACTTCTGCTTTTATTATTTCCGGAGGTATAACCGCAAGGAAAGCAAATAAATTGAAACAATTCATAACAAGTCTGAACTTCCAGAAGTCAGTAACTCCTTGTCAACAGTCTCCTTAAATAAAGGATCATTACTTATGAACAGGGAGTTCATAGTTAAGCTCAAATGAAAGCTTTCATATAGTGGAATACCACATCAATTTTTCAAGCATTACTTAATAACTTACAAGGATATTTTAAAGTAAACATAAGTAATCTTAGGAACAAAAATAAAATTTATGCAGTATTAAAATGAGAGATTTTCCATTTACAGTAAAGTGTATAYTGAAATTATTTCAGCAAGTTGAGTATCTGCAGTCTGATACAGTCTAAACTTCTAGCAATAACAACTTACTTAAAATATTCAGATGAAATTTTACTCAATTTTTGACTGCAATTTAGGAGTAGGCAAGCRTGTATTTAACTATGCAATACATAGCTCTAAATATCACTTCCTAACTGGAACAAACAACTACCTGGCAGTTAAAATACAGACTACAAATCATAACAATGGAAGTGCATACCTGCAACAAAAGTGAAATCCACTTTGTAATCAAAGTAACTGAAAGGCTTCAGAGCTCAGAGAAGATTTGGGTGTTCCAAAGCACATTTGTTTACTCCAGCTGTATTGTTTATTTTCGTTAAAGCCAAGTAGTTTAATATGTTGTGTATATCTAAAATTTGACCTACAAAACTTAAATACCACCAAAAGTTGTCATCTTAAAACCAAAAAATTTCTGGTGTTGAAGCTAGACATTATGGTAGCTATACAAGTAGCTGCACAGATGACATGTTCTAGACAACACATTTAATGAACATGAAAATGTATTGGCYATATCTTGAGATCCACTGAACTATTCTTTCCTGTGCACCGAGGCTCCAAATATTAGATTTGACAAGTCTGAAGCATGAGAAACCTGTGCTGCAAGTCTGAAATTCTGCTGATTTTTTAAGCTACATTTAGAGGTACTGTGCTTTCAACACAATGAACATTGAAGGTTACTAAAAAATGGCTTACAACGCAGTCCCAAAGCCTTTTTGCTCCCACATAACAAAGCTAAAAAGCTTTGGAACATTTCAGTTGATTATTCCATAAATAAAACCCATTTATGATACTGAATGAACCCTTTCAGCAGAAAACAGATTATTTACTTTGAACAGGTACTGGATTTCGTTTGAACTATTGGTTTATCTCCCTTTTACATCAAATTGGAAACATCTGATCAGCAAAGATTTTGAAATATTTCATAGAGGTATAGAAACACTCAAAAAGATAGTCAGCCACTAAGTTACTATCATTATTTATACACTTTATCCCCAGCAATTAAGGAGTAGGACTCAAACCTAAAGGTATAAAACCACCACACAGTAAGACAAGTTTTCATTACAAAATTAACAAATCCAGCCTATCTGCTGGTGAAACAGAAGCAAGTAAGCCTGGCAGATCCAGGTTAGCTCTTACACAAGACAGCTCATGGACAAGTTTCAYGGGCACTTCCCATGCCTCACATTCCTAGAGTTTATTTGCCCAAGAGCACAAGAACAAAAAACAAATTCAGGTCTAGTATTGAACTCAAGCTTATAAACTATCTCTGAATTAGAGGCACTAGATAGTAACAAAGACATCTGAGCAGCTCCGTACAAGTCAGATCAGTCACATTCACTAGCTCTGGATCAGAATCAGACATGCCAGACTCCCCTCTTCGCTCACCCTTCTCCCTATACAGCACAATTGTATCCGAACTACTGTAAATACCCAAAATTGTCCTCAGGTTCACTAGCTTCAGCTTAACATTGTATGAAAGCAGTTGCACTGCCTTCCACTGCAAGCTGGTCTGGAAGCTATTGCCATATTCACAGTTCTACAGGATAGGTGAACTCTGAAGAGCCAGCCATGAATGCTATTCTACACTGGATGAATCATCTATGTTAAATCAAGGATTGTCTATACATCAAGACAGCTTCTGATGTCTTAGGTAAGAATCAGGATCTTATGGATGATGGTATGTAAAACAGAAGATAAAGTCCCCAACTCAAAGTTGCTTCTAGACCAGCTCTGAAGGATATGCTAAATACGGTACCTCAAACAAAGTTACAGCAAAACATTTAAGGCATCTTTGCAAAAACAGTATCAAGATTCAGGTTAACAGACCTGGGAGGAAACAACTGGAGAAGATGGGAAAAATTGTTACCCCAGCTACAGTTCAAGCCAAGAAACACTCCAGTTGTGATAAATGGTACCCTTTGTAGTCTTATACCATGACAAAGTATCACCAGATATATATTAGTTTGAGCAAAAACATGTGAGATTTAAGGGGTGTTCTTGTTTCCTGAAGTCTCTGATCACTGAAAGCACATCTCCCTATATCTACACCTCTGGTCTACTTTGTGGTTAAAGATACACCATGAAGTGCAACAGCCCCTTCTCAAATTCCTCAGATGGGATTCTATCCCTTGGCCATGGTGTCCACTAGCCCACAAACATTGGTTAACTATACTGAAAGCATGTACTTCTTTCCCTTTCACAGATTATCTTAAACTGCTGTATAACTACAAAATCTCCAATTTAAAATACATTTTTAATAGAAAAAAGTTTTATAGAAATAGAAAAAAATGAATCAATAATCAGGTTTTTGCTTGAAAATTATTTCCTCTCTAGATATTCATAAATCCTCATTTTAAGAAGCATTTTTGCAGATATAGTACAATGGAGATTATGGACATCACTGCTTAACACCCATTTTTTCAGAATCCCCAAATCAAAATATGACTTTAACAGTTAATCTAGAGATTTATTTCCTTACCAGATCACTGCTTGAAACTATTCCCTGAAAACAGTTCTGGAGAAAACACAGCTACAAGGAATATACAAGTGAGACATTCTCTTCGTAAGCATTTGATCTACTATATGAATTTCAGCAAAAAAGGAATTAATGCCAATGCTACCGAGTTTTTAAATGTATATATTACAGAAAGTGGGATATAATAGAAAAAGTAATCCTTGTTTATCCCCACCAAGACAAGTCTGCTGAGAATGGTTCATCCAGCTTAAAATATTTAGTGAAAATATAAATGCTTGACCAAATGCTGTAAAGCTCTAAGCAAGCCATTGTCGTTAAAGCCACAGAAAGCTTTCTTGGTATATTAGTTTTCTGCAATGGTTCCTCTGTGATAGGGTCACTAGAAAAAAATAAAAATAGTTAAATTAAGATTCAGAGCACTTTCCCTTACAATGACCTGAAACTAGGAAATCTTCAAGATTTTCTACTCATTTCATGAAAATAAGGTTTCTAGAGAAAGGTAAATACTTCAAGCATCTATGTTGTACCACATCAAACTACTCTCTCCTTCACACAGCACAGTAATAGGACTTCAAACATTTATTCACAACAAAGCTCAGTCAATTACTATAAAATTGCTCAAAAGTTATCCCTGGTATTACATTTGATGCTTGTTCTTCCATGTCACTTATRGTTATACAACCACATTTTCTCATTCCTACTCCAAGAAATCCTTAGAGCTAAGGTATAATGAAAAATTGTTTTCTAACTGGTCATGTGATTAAAATATTAATCTCTCCATGACTTTATGTAACAACTGCAGATATATTGTATATGACAATGACATTTCAAAATAGATATTTTCACTTTAAATTTTGAGCTAAGACTTCAATGGATACCAGTTCCGTAAGTCAGTAACTTTTGAGAATATATATTTAAAGTATCACTTCACGGAACACAACACAGACCATTTCTTACTGACTTCTGAGATTTACCCAGTATTTAAGTGTAGATCTATTTTTGTAGAGCAATTTTTAAAACAGTAGTCTGTCACAAAACAGAAATAATTGTTCCCATAGTTTTGATCCATCTCATGGAAAGCCATCATCATTCCATTTATCATCCATGGAAGCTATTTTTCCTCCAAATTCAGAACACTTGAGTTAACTAATCTGTCAAAGCAAAATCAGATTTCTGAGATTAAACTACTTCATGATGCATATTCATTGAATGCATGGGAGGGGGATAACTCCCTCCTGCCTCATTTGTACATATCTAAGCTATGAAACACCTTTCACACATGCTGGCATTTCATAGCAGTATTAGGATAGATCCAGAGGGTCCCTCTACCAAGACAACCACATCATGACCTTCCATGGCCAGCTCACTTTTTCTGCCTTTAACTCCGTGCAAGTTTGAAGATTGTTTTCAAGCATGAAATGCAACAGAAGTACAGGTTTAAGGGTCACATTTTCACACTTGACCTGGAGTCAGTTGAGGTATTCAGCTGACCAAGTAGCAAGGTGTATTAAATCACCCTGAACTCCACTGCCTAAGCTGACAAGATGTCATTCCACTAATTGCAGTTTAGACATCCAGCATCCACGTGGACTCCTACGTATAGGTAACTTGATTTAGAGCTGAATCCTACCTGAAGTTGGCCCTTTTCCTATAAGGTTGCATAAAAGCCCTAACCTCTCTAATCCTTGCTTGTAGCATGTCCCAGTTACAATAGGATTGTAGACAGCATTACCAAAGCATTTTCAAGCCTCAGCTAAATACCTCAGACTAATTCCCATATCACAGCAATTCAGACTTCTCAGAGGAATCTGTAGAGCTGGACCAACCTGAAAAATTCATAACAAGATTGTATACAATCAGATTTTGAAAAAACTTAACTGGACCTGCAATCTATAGAAGAGTTTCCACAAGGTTTTGTCTTGCCAAATAAGACTATCTGTCACCATATCAAGACATATTATTTCAGGGTTTTTTAATGCACACAGGAGTCTGTAAAGAATGAAGAAATTAATTCAAATGCACAACCAGCCTCAAGCAGAAACTGAGCATAACTCCTGGGACTAATTATCTTGACAAATTATTTCATAAAGCAGACAAAATTCAGGCTGTCTTGGTTATTCCACCACCTTCTATCAAGGTCCAGACAGGAAAAAACATTTAGGCCAACTAGTTCTAGTATGAGATATTAGGCCTGTTAACACTGCCAAGCTTTGAGCAAGACAAAAGGTCCCATCTAAAGTATATAAATATATAGCACCGCAGAAGCAACCAAGAGCTGTTAGGCAGGAGGCAAGTTAAGCACATCAGCACAGAGACTCAACTGTTTGCGCACTAAGCAAAAGACCAGAAACTCATAAGGTTTTTTCAGGGAGAGCAAAGATGCCCAGAAAAGTGAAATACCTACTTTTGAATCTGAAGTCTACCATATTCTTTTCCAATAGAAACCCACCTGCTCTGAACTTCAGTTGAATAGCTTTCTGCTGCAGTTAACCTGTCACCTTCCAGGGCTGTCAGAGGTAATGAGGCTGAATTTGCACAGGACCCAGCTATAAGCCTGTGAAAATACACTTGACAGGACAGGTAATGCGAGCAGGCATTACAATGCCAGGTTGATCAGATCAGAGCTAGGAGTGCCTGACCCGTGTTGAGGCCATTATGATTTATTCAAGGAGTCAGAGAGAAGTTTTAAAGAGGGAAAGGGCAATGAAATACTTAAAGGAAACTTAGTTAGCCCTGTGTCAGGTCTAGTAAGCTGTCTGAATGGGGGTAGTGCGCTAGTGAGCTGTTTTGGTCCAGAGACCTCATTTATCACAAAAAATTATGATTGATATTTCATTAATCCTATCAATATACCTAAACAGCAGAGGCATCTTTGCTTGCCAGAGTCATCACTAGCAACTATAAACAAAGGAATAGTTTCTGCTAGCAAAATCACTTATATTTGAAGTTAGTTTCATTTTTCAGATATTAAACCCTGTTAAGGATTTAATAACTTTAATAACTTGCTTTTTTGATCCTGTTTAAAAGCAGGATCATTTATTTGAGGAAGCACTATTCTATTCATAAAGTTGAAAAACTTAGTTTTTCCTCACCACTTTCTGCATATCCAAGTTTGCCAGATTCAACCCAAACTGGTACCCCAATGCTAGTTTGACAGATTTATCAATTATTGTAGTGACTTGGTCAGTTTCAAACAGCAGATTCTCTGTTCATCACCAAAAAGACTACACCTCCTGAAAGACTGGAGGTATCTTTTTGTTCAGGATCTTGCACAATAGCGAAGAGCATTAGTGCTGACTGCAGGCATACAGAAACAGATGCCAGCTTGCTAGCAGAACTGCTCTAAACTCAATATTCACACRAAGAAAAGCTTTTTGCACAGATTTCATCCATATTTAAGACTTAAGTTTCATTCTTCTGAAGCATTTGTCACCAATCCTGATCAGGAGGAAGGATTTCCTCATAAATCAGAAGCAAATCTTTTAACCATTTTTCTGAGGAACTATGACTTGGCACCTTCTACAAATGACACATTTGCACTAATACTAACACCTCTTGTAGGCAAAATGGTCTAGAAAACTGCATACATGCACAGAAAGAATGGCATAAAGCATTTATGTGAAGCCTCATTTCCAGGTTTTATAAGCAGAAGGTATTATGTGGTGCTTAAGTTCTGCAGAATCTGAATATATAATGCATGCACTCTAAATACAGCTCAGTGAAACCAAGATGACTGGAATAATTTCATATCTACCCCAAAAGACTTGATAAAAGCATCCCTAATTCCTGAGCCCACCTCTGAACACACTTAACAGGAAGAGGATTAGTCTTTAGAGCAAACATTAGAATATTAGAATTATGGAATGGTTTGGGTTGGATGGGACCTTAAAGATCATCKAGTTCCAACCCCCCTGCCACAGGCAGGGACACCTTCCACTAGACCACGTTGCTCAAAGCCCCATCCAACCCAGCCTTGAGCACTTCCAGGGATGGGGCATCCACAACTTCTCTGGGCAACCTGTTCCAGTGCCTCACCACCCTCATAGTGAAGACTTTCTTCCTTATATCAAGTCTAAATCTACCTTCTTTCAGTTTAAAGCCATTACCCCTTGTCCTATCACTACAGGCCCTGGTAAAAAGTCCCTCTCCAGCTTTCCTGTAGGCCCCCTTCAGGTCCTGGAAGGCTGCTAGAAGGTCTCCCCGGAGCCTTCTCTTCTCCAGGCTGAACAACCCCAACTCTCTCAGCCTGTCTTCATAGCAGAGGTGCTCCAGCCCTCTGATCATCTTCGTGGCCATCCTCTGGACTCGCTCCAACAGGTCCATGTCCTTCTTATGTTGGGGGCCCCAGAGCTGGACACAGTACCCCAGGTGGGGTCTCATGAGAGCAGAGGGGCAGAATCACCTCCCTTGACCTGCTGGCCACGCTTCTTTTGATGCAGCCCAGGATAYGGTTGGCTTTCTGGGCTGCAAGTGCACATTGCTGGGTCATGTTGAGCTTCTCATCAACCAACACCCCCAAGCCCTTCTCCTCAGAGTTGCTCTCAATCCATTCTCCGCCCAGCCTGTATTTGTGCTTGGGATCGCCCTGACCCATGTGCAGGACCTTGCACTTGGCCTTGTTGAACTTCATGAGGTTCGCACGGGTCCACCTCTCAAGCCTGGCAAGGTCCCTCTGGATGGCATCCCTTCCCTCAGGCATGTCAACCGCACCACACAGCTTGGTGTCATCAGCAAACCTGCTGAGGGTGCACTCAATCCCACTGTCCATGTCGCAGACAAAGATGTTAAACAGCGCTGGTCCCAATACTGACCCCTGAGGAACGCCACTCGTCACTGGTCTCCATTTGGACATCAAGCCATTGACCACATCTGAGTGCGACCACCCAGCCAATTCCTTATGCACCGAGTGGTTCATCTGTCAAATCCATGTCTCTCCAAGTTAGAGACAAGGATGTCATGCCAACAGTGTCAAATGCTTTGCACAAGACTTTATTCCCCTGTGTACAGGCATTCAAAACTCATGTCACTCACTGCAGACTATAGTATGCCAGGATAAGGCTCTCACTTTGCCATGTTGAAGCTACGTCACTTCATACAACGTATTTAGATTTATCAGATCTCAGAAATAAAACCACAAGCCTGGTCCTAATAAACAAGTGATACTAAACTGCAGTGACTGCTTGTGGTTTAGGGTGGGTGTTTTTCAGAGAAGTTAAAGAGTACCTGTCATAAGTCTGAATTCATACCCACCTCCCAGACTACTCCTCTACAGTGAGAAATTTTAATTCCTTTTGACTATATGGAATCTTTAATGAGTAAGCTTTAAAATAAATATCCATCTATATGTAATGAAATGGAAATTTTTTAAGAAAAATTGAGCCCTCCTATACTAGGGTAAAAATATTCTTAAATAGAGAATAACTAGGATTTTATTTGCTCTGGCAGAAGGAGGATTTGTGTGAGTAGAGATGCCAGTATTCTGCTTTCTGTGGAGAAAGTCTTAGTGGAGACATAGGAACTCAAATGGCATGTCTATTCTGCACAACAGTTGTACTCTACGCCCCCTGGATCCTGCTGCTCTAAACAGACACATAGAAGATTACATCAAAGCTCTATCTGGATATAAATTCAGGTTTCTTTCCATAGCATGTACCAGGCTTTATCCCAGCTCAGACAGTCAAAGGCTGTCACCATGGACCAGAACTACTGACCACACAACAGAGCATACCTGCCCATTCAAAAGATGGCAAGGGCTTTCCTACTAGCTATCCTAAATAATAGTTTCAGTGTTTAGTCCTTTAAAGAAAGTTGACACTACGTTAAAAAGCAGAAGCATAGAATCATTAAGGTTGGAAAAGACCTCTAAGATCGAATCCAACCATCAACCCAACACCACCATGCCCACTAAACCATGTCCCTAAGCACCTCATCTACA
>JAYKAV010003140.1:349068-406791 GCA_035582835.1 Phoebastria nigripes
CAAGATGAACCGCTCCATAATCTTCCCTGGCACCGAGGTCAGGCTGACAGGCCTGTAGTTCCCCAGATCCTCCTTCTGGCCCTTCTTGTAGATGGGAGTCACATTGGCAAGCATCTTTCAAAAGGCACTGTTTCCCTTTTTAATATCCATTTTGCCTTTCTTCCCCTTGAGCTCAAGTATCTACATCTCAACCTCTATAAGAAAAACATCCTGATTACAAAACACTGACCATGTAAGCTTCCCCTATCTTTTACTTTCCCATCTTTATATTTCCGTATGTTTGTATATAGCTCTTCCCAGTCATAAATATGACTTAAGCCAGAGTTCCAAAGAGGTGCCCACATATAAATGGTATGCAATCTTGAAGCAGTATTTCACGAAACTGAACAGCAGTAAAGCAATCCCTGCAAGTTACCCAGCACAGTCTGTGAGGAAAACAGTGTGGAAAAAATTTAGAAAAAGTCTTCCTAAAGAAACAGAGAGAGGAATGAAGGAATTCCTTTCCTCCACAAGCAGAAACAGAAGCAGTCTTGAAAGTTCTAGTAGGAAGAAAAAGCCATTTCAAACAAGTGAAAAAATGCTAATCTGGTTTTCATAACATTAACCTTAAAATTTAAGAAGGGACCAAAAGAATAAAGTTCCACAGCCTATTGAATGTTGAATAAATGCTTCCAGGTAGCAGTATTTTAGTGCAGGATAATACTTGGCAGTAAGGAAGTATTAAGAATTCATGGTGGTCAAAGATATTAACAAAACAGTCCCTACCCCTCCAGAATAGACTGTATAATTTAGTAGTGCAGGTTTAACTAATTCAAGACTAACAATGGCTGAAACTTAAGAGGATGAGAAGAAAAAGTTTACTCAGTGAGTTCCTTTAACAGTGCATTTTAAGCTGCACTTCTACCTACAATAAGAAAGTTTCAAAGCCTGGCATCAGAGTAAACTTAAATATATTTAATTCCTTTTGCTATTCTGAAGAGGAGAATCCTGCTATCCTGAAAATATGATTCATTTATCATTTGTTCTCAATATACTATTTTTTTGTGTGTCTGGCACCACTTTCCTGCACACTTATTCCAACAAGAACCATTCCTACCTTAGAACTTCTATAGAACAGACTGTAGAACAGCAGTAGTAGAGATTGTTAATACTATTTTAAATGTAAGTTAAAAAACTAGTTATCAGTGGAATACCTTTTATAAGCACTTAGATTTATCAAGTATGAAAATTGGGCTTACCTTAGGGAATTGTTTTACTGGAATCAAAACTTTTTGTCCCAACTTCATATTTTTATTGATGACTACATCAATATACTTTTCTTCTTCCTTTCCTTCCCCTTTTTGGAATTTTTCAATTTCTGTTAAAGGAAAAAAGTTAGTTATTTTCTCAGTTTAATACAACAACCTAAAAGCTGAAAATCTTCAAAGGTGGTATAAATTAAAAAAACTTTAAAACTAATACTGTATGGCATAATACATATGGCATAATGTGTAATTAATACATGTAATTAGTTATATAGGTCAATGGGGTAAACCATGTTTTGCTTTTTCAGGCTTTTTTAATATTCGTGTTCATATGAGCACCTTGAATTAGCATTGCAAGCATTTTAAATGCTAACTTTTAGCTTAATACTTAGGATACATTTTACATTTTATATGGCTCAAGCAGGAAAACCTATTCTTAGGTACCTTTATTCATTTTTAAATTCAAAAACTTACAACAGAGTTTAATACTTGACTATTTTATCGCTCTATACTACAAACAAAGTATAGAGTTTTAGTGGTGGTTGTCTACAGTGCACTTATGAGGAAATGTCAAATCAGTCTTTAAAATTTCAGGAATGTAATTGAGGCACATAGATCATACCCAAAAATCTGAGATTAGCGTATACCAATGACAACAGGATTAGGAATGAGCTTTAGAAGTTCAAAACCAGGCTGCATGACTCTACTCATTCCAGAGCTACATACAAAACTGATTCTTGATTATCATTCTCTCCAAATATTGACTCTCCAGTGTGCTAATGAAAAATTACAGACTTCATGTCATCGGTGGGGAAACACGAGCATAAAAGGAGACTAAAAAATAAAGCACTGCCTGAAGTCTTTGCTGGACTGGAGTCCAGCACGCTGTGAGTTGCAGCGTTAAACATGTTAGCACAGGACATACCAAAATCAACCAATTTCAGAAGTGCGACAAAAGTTCTTCTACAGACATCTAGCATTTGTCCTCCCAAATCTTCAAATATCTTGTTCRTTTTTCACAACAAAACACACCCTTCTACTCTACTTAACCAGYAGAAGTTAATGACATTTATCAAGACCTTGAAGTTTCTTTAGCAGGAAGGTGATCTTATGCCAACAGGAGACAGTAACAAAAACTTCTGAATGCAAAGAAACCAATYAAAAATATAGAAGGAGAAAGCATCYTTTAGGTACACTTTAAAAGACAATTTAGTTTGAAAGTACTTTCAATAAAAAACAGAAAGGGTAGTAAACCAACACATTTCTTACTACTGAAAAAAATCCATGCATCATTAGCAGCTTTGTTTAATGAATACCAGTCCATTCCCATTTACCACAACAGAAATGAAGATGCTAACATCTTTCCCAATAACTGAAACTCCAGTCTTCCATGCAAGTTTTCACCTCACTAGCACAGAACRGGAAATAAATACAACTGCATTTATTCAAGTTAATGTTCAGTGACTGAAGAACTAAGAAAGCCAAACTACCCTAAGACTATCTGAAGGCTTCTTGAAAGAAAAGCCTTCCCCAGCTATACTTTCAAATCTTCTGGGTAAGTCCCTAGGAAGTTTTTGATTCATATGGATTCCAGTAATGTAAACATTCTGGAGGAGCCCTATCAAAGCAACCTTCCTCTGAAGCRTCCTTTATGTTGCAGCATGCTCAGAAAAAACTCCAAACCCCTCAGCCTACAGGCTGACAACTACTGAGGAACATATTTTAACAGCTGAATCCAGGTAAAAATGGAATTTACATGTTCTTTGTAGATGTCATTTTATGGACTAGAGAATTTTGAGCAAATAGATGTAGAGTTACACTGAAATTCATTTCCAGATKAAATTAAGACTGAAGTTTTATACAGCATGATGTTCCCGCTCAGAAAGCAGGTGACACTTTTTAGAAGTCAAAGTTTCTGAATATCACATTCAGACATACAAGTGTAGTACTATCACAGCACTCAGACAAATAAACTACTTTTAACACCCCTGCTTCCTGATATAACAAGGGCAGTTATGATAAAGCTCTTTGATTTCTCTTGGAAAACAAGGCTAGATACTTAGAGGTTTGTATGTTTTTACAAGTGGAAAACAGAAACATGACACTGATTTTTAACACTGCAGTTGGTATACACTGCAGCRCATATATATTAACAGCATAAATACTCAAGGCTCAAAACTGATCAGAAGTATGCTGTTCTTTAGCAACATTTTATACCAAGAAATACCAAATACTAAAATTGTAACAAAAATACATCCACTTCATTATGACTGAAGCAAATGCAGTCACAAAAAAATTTAATATGACTTCATTTAGTATTTGCTTTAAATGTTAGGACTAGAATTTGTTCAGAAAGTCAGAAAAGCACAGTTCAACTCCATTCAAGATTAAAAATTAAGTTAATGCACTGTGCTGTAGTATTTTGGAACAGATCAGTGCACCGAAAGTTCCTGGTAGGTAGATTGATCCAAGATCTTTATAAGTTTTCAGAAGCTATAATTACTGTTACAGTGAAGGACTTTTCCCTGAAGTAATCTAAACTTACAAAATAAAAGTACCTGTAACATCAAATCCCACCATGTTTTTAKGAACTGGTAAAGCTAAAAATTTGTTTTCTCCTGTTGAGTCATATACTATTGTACACAACTGCATAGTATGGCATACACAGCAATCCCCCTGCCCACCTGAAAATTTAATTTCATGAAAATTGCATTTCTGGAAGTAGTAAGAAATTTTAAATTAGAACCACAAGTTTATGAATAAACAGGACCTTCTTAGAAATTGCCAAGAAATATTTACCTAAAAGTGAGTTTTGTTTCAGGAACATTTAGATGTCTCAGACTTGTCAAGGTTAAAAATGTATTTGAAGAGTTAAGAGCAGAGTTCTAACAATATCTCAGTAACATTCCTCAGATAAGCCAGCTGCATAAATTCCTTAAAAGATCAATACACTGTTATTTGTATTTCCTAAATATTTTAGCTTACGTAAGTTATTTGAATTCAGTATTTGAAGGACTTGAGCGTAACAACTTGATTAATGCTAGATACACTCATAATTCTATAGTWTTTTTTTGATTTACTTAATACAAAAAAATTAAAAAGGTCGTAGAAAGAACATTCTCGCTCTAGTAATCACTCAACTTGAAGTGGCCAAAGTAAATATTAAAAGAAATGTAAATATTAAAAGAAATCCATTCATTACTCTGAAGATCAGTTTTCCTACCCCAAATAGCTACATACTTTTTATCAACCATTTTAAGAACAGCCATTTCTTTCTTTATCCTGACTTCCACTGTTTAATCAACTTTGCATTTGCTTGAAGTTACTGAAACCCATAAGAGGCTGCCAATTAACTCTTCACCAAATGGATCACAGTTTTCCCCATTTGTTTTGAAGTCAAATGACTTGGTTTTCAGCCATAAACAGCCATAGCCCATTGCCATAGCACTACAAAATAAGATAAAAGATTTTTTCCTATTTTTCCTATTATGGTCCAAAGTTAAATCAAACTGACTTAAGACTTTATGCATATTCACTGCTATCCTAAGTTTTTCATTTTGAATGAACGATGTCAAGGCTACAGAATTACTGAAAATTTATCTTACACTGAGACCACATTTCATCTCAGATTCTTCTGTTTTTTCTTGTCATTTCTTTGCACTCAAGCTAAGATGAATATGAAATAAAGTTAAGCATTAGAATTTTACCCACATCTGCACAGCTCATTTGGTATCTATCACATACATCAAGCTTTAGATAATTAGGGAAAAATCATGCCAGATCACACAGGAAATCCAATCAGATTTTCAAGGTCAAATGGATAGGAAGATTTGCCTTTTCCTAATCCTTAGATTACATTCTGTACTGCTTAGCTATATGAAGCTATGACATTTCCTAAATCACAAATAGTAAATAAACATGTGATTAAAGCTTCCCATAATGCTAGAGATTAAAATCCCATGTTCTCAGACCAAGGATGCAGCTAATGCAACAGTCCAGCAATTTAACTGGATGAAGTAATAACTGCATGGATTTTTTTCTTTACATTTAATCATAGCAGAGAGATCTAAGCAATGATTACTCCTCAGTTAATTCACCAAATAATGTTGCTAGATACATCAGATAATGACAAACTAGAATTGTTCCACGTTAATCTTTAGGTAGAATTAATCTTCCTGTGGCAGAACTAAAAGCCAGGATTCCAGCTCCCTCTGCTAAGTCAATATAAATACTTGAGTTTAATGTAGAACAAAGTGATGTTCTGTATTTGTCTGTAGTAAATCAATATAATCAATGTAAGATCAAATGTCAAACTCAAAGTAAACAGAAATGTTTACTGCATTTGTCCTTAATACAATGTTTCCAAAACACAGGATCAGGAGAAACAGGAACCAGGCAAATTTGTCTGCAAATCCTTAAGAAACATTCCACTATTTTCCCTTAGATTCAGAAGTCTTATCAGGCACCCTATTAAATCCAAATCATTTCATACTGATTTTTTCCTATTTCAGATGGAAGAACAAGTAAAGAATCCAAGGCTCAAATTCTAGGACAACCAAATGATCGTGGCTTCAGAAAACATAGGGGGTTGATGGAACCACACTTCAATTTCACTAGAAATAGTTTCCATATTAGTTTTGAAAACAAAAATATTGTAAGAATAACATTATCCTTTACAAATACTCCTAAATAATGCTTGACTGAAATACACTGAAAAGGTTTGGGAAATTACTAACACTATACAACAGCAGCAGTATATTTTGCTTTATTTGGACAATTCCAATTTTATTAGCTTATAGCTAAGAGAAAGAAACATTAAAATTTCAACCAAGTCAACCAAACAAGTCTATTATACAGCTATTGAAGCATGCCCCAATAACAATAGTATTTCTCAGTAAATTCTCAAGACTTCACAGCTGACTTAGAAAAAACACACCATCTCCAGTTCAGAAAGCTCTTTAGTCAAATTGAAGGGTGTGGAAGTATCTTTATATATTTTCCCTGTCCTTTTACTTCCTGAAAAAACTCTCTGCTATTGACCATTGCAGGAGATACAACACTGAGCTAGATGTGTATCTGGTCTGACAGTATGATTCCTTATGGTTTCACATTAGAAAAAAATCAAAATGATGGTTCTACAAAAACCAGACTTTGGCTTATTAGTTTGCATTTTATAAAGATCTCCTTTAAGGAACACACCCAAGCTTTGATAAGAGACAAGCTTCCAGAGGAGAAGGGGGACTCCAAGTCAGTTGTAGCAGAATTACAGAACAAAAATAGTTTTTCCTTAATGGAGGAAAAAATGGACAATATCGGTTCAGTTTCCTCAAACTTTCTACAATCCTTCCAGTTCAGAGTATCAGCAAGTACTTCTGCAACAGTCTTTGGGATTAAAACATTACTTTTATACCATGTGTAAAATTCTCCAGCATTCTATACTGCTTCTTATTTGACAATTTTCATTGTGGCAAAATCCATACTTGTATCTCAGAAGGCACATTTTAAGCACACCTATTCCAAAAGTACTGCAGTTAGAACTTTTRCAATGAAGCCAAGTCATAGAAAGTCTGCTATGCTGGATGTTGATTTAATGCTCACAGTCCTTCCATGACTTGTTCTGCTAAATCYAAAGTGCAGTAACATAGGATGATGAACCCAACAAGAGTTCCAATTTTGATGACGATGACAGCTTAATCTCATTGTCGTAATAAAATGGTCTCGACTGTGCTTCAGATTATACATCTTACACTGGACTCCTTTATTTCCTCCCCCACTAATGGGGCAATTAAAAGTTATCTGAAACAGTACCTCTCCAACAAATATTTGTCTTTTCAGCTGAAAAGAATACTCTGCAACATGAACTTGAACTATAATCAACACACTAAGGCTTTAATACATTTCAAAAGGCTTTCTGAAATAAACCCCACAGATTTCCTGAAGGCAGCCTCTAAGAGATCTACTGCTCACTCTCCCTGTCCTCTTGGTCAGTATGAAGCTGGATGACCCTCTCAATTTTTGCASTAAACAGAAGAGGTAGACTTAGCTTCCTGCTTTTGAGTATCTTAAAACATGTCTAGCATAGCCTAATTAGCTTTAAAGCAGTTTCTCTGTGTACATATTCACAAGAGATACAGAATTCCTCAGTTTGAATTGTATGTAGCATCCCAATCCTCCAGAAAAAAAAAAAACACGATTAAGACAGCAGCAACTAAACATTTTCTGATATAAGTAAATGCTTGGACAAATATCCCTTTTGCCACCCACAAAGTTTTTCCAAAGCAAATACTGATTAGTATATCTTCATGAAAAAGGCAAATGAGAGAACTAAAGTAATCAAGCAAATAAAAATAGCCTCAAAAATTTTAAAATAAGGGAGTTAAATATATGTGGAATGGCTACATCTAGATCTATCCTGAATGGGTCTAAAAGACTCAAATCAAAAGTGCAATAAAATTTCCAGTTTTTAATGCAGATGCTCTATTACTGCACCCATCCCCATTCCTCTATAAACTTCAGAAAACTCCACCTATCCTCCTCAGCCATCATCTGGATACTTTAAAAAAGCCTTTTTAAAATTACAAATTTAACCTCCACAGTAGGTCCTAATTCTGAACTGGCATAAAAAGTAATATATTAACAGCATGAGCTGTGCATAAGAAACATAGGAATTTGTTTCAACAAATGCACACTATTACAATAGTTGAATTCAGAATAACTGTCTTTTATATATGCCACCTCAATTCTGTAGAAGCAACTGACAATGTATCTAATTTGAATTTACAATAAAATGAGTGGTTCATGCTAGAATGATGTCTACAACATTCAGCATACTCAAATTAATAATAATATCCCTGTTGAAGGACTTAAACCAATCTTTATTTAAATTGCATTCACAGGCATTAGAAGTTCTATTTTACAGTCCAAGTACTACTGTCTGCACTGATCTGAAAATACATTTCAGTCACCAATATGACAAATACTTTTAATAGGCCTTTCTATTTAAGCAATTCAAAACTAATTGAACACCTATTACCTTCACATCAAAAATGACTACACTAAAATCTGTTCAGACTGACTAATGTTAGCAATAAAGTAGAAAGCACCACAGTAGCAACTGTCAAAAGTAACATCTAAGATATTAACAGATGTTCAGTCAGTCTTGCTCAGGAAAAAAACAAGATGTAAACATAGGCTTCAGTCCCATATACCCACCCTACTCCACTGAAAGTTACTATTTATCTCATTGTTCTAAGTTCAAAAGCTCTCTTCAAAGTGCTAAAATTTCCTATATGACTTACCTACTGTTGACAATTTTCTTTAAACATGAATGTTTGTACATTAGCACAGTCAGGAATCTACTAATAATAATTGCAAAAATGTCAACTCAATTGCTCCGTAACTTAAAAATAAAAAATTCCAAAAGCAACTTATATATGTGGAAAAACAGTACCCAATGTCCTACAGTCAAGTACTTCAAACTTGGATGCTGCATCTTATCAGGATGAAAAGATTTGACTGCCCTGTTCCTCCCTGCTTCAGGAACACCTGACCTTGCTGCCTAAATATTGGAAAAAGCACTGGCTTTTGTCCTGCTTTGAGCAGGAGACTGGACCTTCAGAGGTTTTTAAAGCCTCAGGCATCCTATGAGTCTTCCTATAAGGAGAAGGTGTCCAAAAAGGGACCCATGCTGTCTTGTATTTACCTACTGTACCTACTGAGCAATAGCCTATAGATAATACTATTCTCTTTCTGCAAACACTTTTTTGTACTTCCATATGACAGCACAAGTAGCCCCCAAGCCCCAGAGACAGAGCTCTGGAAGCCCTCTAAACTATTTGGATGGTATGGTAGGAACAAAATGGAGGAGTTAGTATTAAATAAAGTAGTTCCCTCAAAAAGCAGCATGTGCAAGCATGACAATTGGCAGTATAGATATAAAGCTACTTTGGATGCAGATTTCAAATGCAAATCCATGATTTTTTATTTCAGAAGGGGATCCAACATACAGATCATCTTATACTACTTGGGGCATAGGGCTTAGACAAAATACAGTTAATATTTTGTATCAAGAGCCCTTACAAAACCTGTTCCATCTTTTTCATTTATATGTATGAACATGATCAGGTAGCCCTTACACAACATTTAACTTGTCATCTTGGTGAGTCATCAAGAAGGGTCTATATCCTTTCTCCCTTATTATGTACATAGCACTATTCAATAAGCTTCCTGTGTTTCCTTTAACAACTTTCACAAGAAGGAAAAGCATAATTCAGGTCTCTGAAAAAAACGATATGACCCACAGCTCTTAATATTCATATATCACATTTTAAACTATTGCCAAGTTGAAACACTAGCCATAGCACATCCAGTTCTTGAACTCTAAAGCAGACAGTCTTGAGCACTATGAAAGACCACATTTAAAGCTTTTTAGGGCACTGGCAAAGACAGTGTCATCTAAAAACCTGCCAACAGATTCAAACAAACCAAATGTAATACTGGAAGATACCCTACTAAGATGTGTTTTGGTAGTGTGGTTACCTTCCATCCCTATATTTTGTATAATTGATAGTTATACAAGCAAGCATACAACTGTTTACCTAGCATTATGCAAGATTTATGTAGCCAGCAGCAAGACAAAGTACTGTTATCTTCCCCTACTTCTCTAAAAATTATTTTTAACAACTCCAGAGCTTTGCCAGCACCCTCCATCCCAACTGACAGAAGGCCAGGGTCACACAGCCTCACACTCTGGCAACCCTTAATTCAGTAATGTGTCATATCTTATTGATAAATCCTAATAAAACACAATTCACACCTAAGTCACAATTTACTTGAAATAATTACTAAACCAGGTATTTCAGGAAACATCCATAAGTGCTGAAGAAACTGGCTGATGTCATTGACAGGCCACTCTGTTTTTGAAAGGTCATGGCCATCAGGGAACATTGATGACTGAAGCAAAGAAAGTATCAGTCGTATCTTCAAGAGCAAGGAGGAGGATCTGGGGAACAACAGGATGGTAGGACTCACCTTGATTCCTTGGAAAGGGATGCAGTAAACAGCCCTGGAAAACCATTTACAAGCATATGAAGGACAAGGTGACTGTGAGTAGTCTGCATGGATTTATGACAGGGAAGTCACACCATACCAAACTAAGAGCCTTCATCAATATGAGTACCAACACAGATGAGACAAAAGCAGCTGATGTTGTCCATCTTATCTGTAGTAGGGCTTTTGATACTGTCTCCCATACCATCCTCATGTAAGCTGATGAGATACAGGCTAGAGAAACGGTCAGCAAGTCAGACTGAAAACTGACCTGCCTGGCTGAAAGGGTTGTGATTGGTGGCATCACAACCAGTCCAGCTAGTGGTGTGCTCCGAGGGTCAATATTGCTTAACATCTTCATCAATGACCTGGATGACAGGACAGAGTGCAGCTTCAGCAAGTTTACAGATAATAGAAAACTGGGAGAGGTGGTTCAAACACCAGAGGGTTGCGATGACACTCAGAAGTACCTTGACAAGCTGGAGAAATGGGCAGACAGGAATCTCACTTAGTTCAAAGGGAAGTGCAAAGTCCTGTACCTGTGGAGGAATAACCCCACGCACCAGAACAGACTGGCAACCAAACAGCTAGAAGAGGACCTGGGAGTCCTAACAAGCTGAACACTAGCCAGGAATGTATACTTGCTAAGGCCACCATCATCCTCGGCTGCACTACAACGGCATTGCCAGAACTTTGAAGGTGGTGATCCTTCCTCTCTGCTCAGCACTGGTGCAAGTTTTAGCAAGCTACTTGTTTGATTTCTACTGTTTTGCAGAAGATTTTTAAAGGATTTTTTAAAGGAAAGATTTGTTCCATCTTTGGTATTTTTAAAGAATATTGATTCTAGTGAATTCTATCCCCACCCCAAGATTTATTTCTCATGAAATACTGTAGCCTGGAAAGCCCTGATTTGTTACCTGAAAGCATGCTAGAAATTCAGGTTGCGTCATAGGATTACATGTGCTCAAACAGTCCAGAGAAACAGATTCAGACAGATCCTGCGTACAGCAGCCCGTTGTTTCCCCTCTCCATAGCCCCACCATTACTCTGCTCTGCATGGCTGGAAACGTACACATTCTTCCAAAGCTACACATCTCTTCCCACTGCTTCCCAGAACAACATGCTGTCTAAAACACATTTCTGTCCAATAAAAACTTACTGTTCGTTTTTCACAGTGTTAGGGAAAGGAACAGAGATGAGGCTATCAAGTACCTGCAATGTGTCTAAATTCTTACATTGAATTCAGTGAAACTCAGAGTTAGCACCACTGTTAGGACTTAGAAAACTCATACCCACTGGATCCAACATAACCATTACCAACAAGTGTAACCTCACTCTTACTACAGAAATTGAGAAAAACATCTGTAAGTTCTGTGACACTGCACTCATCAAGTGAACTCAGAAGGTGAATGCTACCACTACTTTGGTGCCTGTAAAAGATGAGCTATTGAAAACAGTATATGCTGGAGTAACCTGCATGCATATCTGCGTTGACTCAACCTACTGCTCATAAGTTTCTCAGCTTGTTGATTCTAACACAAGTTTCCCAGTCCTTTGATGTAAATTGCCCTGAGATTCCTAGGACTTCATGTCTGCAACTTTGTTTACTAACGCACAAACTATTGATGTGTAAGATGTGTGAAAAGGTAAACTTGTACAGAAAGAACATGAAACTACAGGTGAATGTGAAGGGACAGAACATTGTTGTTTGGTTGTATTTTAATCCACAAAACAAAAATATAGCTCAAGAATTTGAAAAATGCTTTCAGAATACTTATGAAAAAGGGAACAATGCAAAGATCCGAAAGCATTTGTATATTCTGGTCTACAGACATATGAAACAAACCTATGGAGGTTAGTTGGTGCATGTAGAAGAAAGGGGACCAATTCCAGCACACCCCTCTGGATTACTTCAACACACCCCTAATCCTTCAGGAGGCCGTTACTGCCCCTGCCAGCAGACAAATGAGGCAAAACACTACTTTTGATACAATTATTGTAGGCAGTAATTTTATTATTTGTCATCCATTCCAGTCCTGTCCTTGGCTGCAGTAACATAGCTTGGCAGGAAAAACATATACAGGCAACTTGTACATCTACTGCCCTATGGGAAAGTGCAGCTTAAAAAAATCCATGTGGAAATTTTGTGTATGAACTTCAACATAAATTAAATGTTAAAAACTCCTAGCATCCAAGTTAAAAACTAACTAGAAGGATAACATTAATTACTATCCCTTCCACATGCTCAATAGCAGGTGAATCCAAGTATCTTTTCTGTGTATGAAGGTACATACTACACAGAATTAAGCAGATTGCTACCACATTCAGTTGTTTCCAAATATTATTCTATTAAACTTATTCTCATAAAATCAGTTGAATCACTTCATGGAATTTTAGACCAAGATCAGACTTCCCTAGAAGTGTGATAAACCTTGGAAGTCCAGCTCATGGACTCCTTCCAGCTGCAATTCACAAGGGAAGGAACTAACATCTCTGCCGACAGACCAGTTTCTCCAGGAAAGAAGTGAGATCTAAGTCTGCAATAGGCCTATTCTCTGTAGGACCACATGCTTATCCATGTAGCACCTTCACTGAGAAAAGCAATCTTCCAACTTATGGCATCTATCAGATTTTTTTTTTCTTTAAACTAGTATTTCTAGCATTCACCTAATAGAACATTACTCAATTTTCCAGATTTAATAAAAAAATGAAACAAACCTTCATAATTTATACCTGCATAAATCTCCAAAATAACTACCAACTTATGCCAGTAAGCTTTTGCTGAAACACACCTTGTAAAGAAAGTTAAAATATACCACAGTTTTAGTAGCATTTATGGTATGGTTCTACTTGCCATAGGAAACAGGTCTGAATTATAATTTTTTATCTAAAGAAAGTGTCTTCATGTTTAGCTTAAGTAAAACTAAACAGTTCCTTCTGAACATGTCATATTTCAGGTTACTAAATCTGTTTATAAAAAAGCATCTTTCTTCAGTAAAAAGTATTTTTAAAAACCCAAGGTCAAATTTCTTTCCAATAGACCTGGTTATGTCATAGTGGTAAGAAGCAGAATACCTGSATGATGTTCTGTGCAACTACTCAGCAATCAAGACATTGCAAATTCAGCTGTTTTACAAATCTGAAGACAGTTTAAAATCAAGTGCTTATGAGGAAGTGGAAAATGTGATGCCTCAGTTTTACTGCAGTTTCAGAAGCCACTTTATCTCGCGTAGTTATGTGATGAATTTTAGAAGTGTTACTGTTTTAGTTTTAATCCAGCCAATTTCAAAATCCCAGCTTTCACTGAACCCTACAACTTTTTCCTACTGAGGATTGTGCGCTATGAATTTTCTTGTGGTAGTAATTCCTGTATTTACTAGTTTAAATCACAGATTCCAGTACGTTTCTACAGATTTTACACAGAATAATCAACTACTAGTAAGTGTCACACGCACAAGGCAGCTGCTATCTTTAAGTGGAACAATTCACAGCCAGGGAAGTACAGACACTTCAAGCTGAGACACCAAAACCAAAGCTGAACTGGTCACATTGAGATATAAGTAGCACTGGGAAAATGCAGAAGCTGCTACTAACCACAGACACCTGCCCTGCCTGTCCCCCGCCTGCCTTTATAATCCCATGTATTCAAGTTTCTGCTCCATCACTTCTGTCTGCCAAGAAAGAGTAAGAAAAGTGCAAACGCCAAGAACCTGAGATGCCATTACTTCTTGGTTTGGTGATGTTTAAATTGCTTCTATATGGGAAAGGGAATTTTGATGCTCCAGTTTCCAAAAGTTTAGCATCAAGTTACTTCTAGATGTGGCAGAAGACAAAGGGGATGCATTTAAAAAAAATGCAGCTGCCTAAGAAATTCAGGGTCTGGGTGCTCAAAGGATGAAGGACAGCTGAGACAGCAATAACCACTTAATATGGTAGATTGTTCTATCRCTCCTTGCTACTAGAAAGAAGCAAAGCATAAAAGCGCATTTGGGAAGAACAAAAGACCAAAACGGTCATAATGGGTACTTATGGTCCCATGAATAAGTCTTTAGGAAGACTGGTTCATGTGTATATTAACTTTCAAATCTCACTTCCCCTTCTTGATTCATTGATTTTAGAGCAAGTGCAGGAATGACTTACCTAGTTACAGACAGAATAACCACCTAAAATGCTGGAACGTGCTACATAAACCCAAGAGATAGAGGTGCTTAACTGAACTGAAAAAGATTTGACTATCCACTAATAAATGTTTTTTCCAGATTTATTAACAAGGGAGAAGTTACACTCTTCCTCAAGCCATCAGAAGAAATATAAGCACAAATACCTCTACCACATTTGACGTGAGGGTTTAAAGACTCAATCATCAGTGTCTCACAGAGCAAGAAAATACCAGAAATGCTAGAATGAATCTTCACTGAATGTAAATGGAACTACAATCCCATGACTGCTCTTTTTGGTAGATCCCTTTCTGAAGCAACACACAACTAATTTAGCAGGTTACTATTCCAATTTACTATAGCTGTATCTTAAAAATATGAACATAACACTAAATTATCAGAAAGAACTGGGAATGAGGAAAAGCTTTTTTTTTTCATTAAATTCATACAGCTTTTATTTTACCCTTGCATAGTAACTATCTATTGGCAGTACCTCTTGACAAGAAGCAAGGGCTTAACTATGTAGCTGTCCAGGAGCATCTATTCTCTTTAATCTATTTTTCTGAAGGGGCCATCTGCTCTTATTTCTTCATTTCATGGCCTAGCTTGAATTTGCATTCACTATTCTGTAAGGATTTCAATCAGTTACATGTAAAAATTTCTCCCATGTCAGGATAGCTGTCTTGAGGATGAAATACTGTAAGGTGAAGAGGGGTTATTACAAAAGCTGATTGACTATAATGATACAGCTCAAATAGCTAATTAGTCATCAATAAAATGAAAGGAAAATAATGCTCTAACATTTGTTTTATTACAACACAGCTTGACATCCATTACTGACAAGTACGCACAGCCATGTTTTAAGGTGCCGAATCTGAATAGAGGGACTACATTTGCTTTCTGTATGTATTCTCTGCACTCAGCTCTTCCCAGATGACTCTGCAGAAAAGCTTTGAATCTCTGCTTTGATAACAGCACCAAAACCTTCCAAATGAGGTGCCCAAAAATACCTCATACAAATGCTGACAAGACATACCTACATGATGAGCACCATTTGCAGACTTATGAATAATGAATAGTTACCCTGAAAAATTTACTCATTACAAACTACAGGTTTGAGCTCTAGCCAGGTATTACTCCAATACAGCAATATCAAGTTAAGCAAAGGATTCTGAAAGGACTGTACAGAATGAAACCTATAGTTTTACATCCTACTTCATCCAAGTGGGAAAGAAAAGTACTTCTGATTCAATTCTTTCTAGCCATTTCACTGTTTTCCCCAGCAGAAAGACCAAGCAGGAGGCTATCCCGCAAGCAGAGTACTTTAGCTAGTACCTAGAGCAGCTAACTTCTCAGCATCATCTTGATGCAAGCCATCATAACAGGTAGCCTTCTAGCCTAGACAACCAGCCATCGAAAGCTTTGGTCATTGCTTTGAGCACATTGACAAAAGTAAGGGATCAGTGCCTTGAGGACCTACAAGCTACTCAGAAGCAGAAAATACATTATGTTGGCATAACGCTCAGCATACCACTGAAGTCTAAAGAAACTATGATCTACTGGTTAAGAAAGCAAATCACATCAATTTTCTTCTGTCAGGGGCATTAATTTAAAAAGGATAGTTTGTCTGGAGTTCTTCATAGAGCTGATCTCACAGCCAGCTACTTGCCACTTATTGATAATGAAACACACATCAGCATTTTTAATTAACCTTATATTGAACTATGTGAATTATTACTTAGTGTTCCAAACAAGGACTATTATTTCAGGAGATTTGTAAATTCTGTAAGTGCATCTATGAACAAATGATTTATAAATAACATTATGGTAGCTTCCCTGCACTTTCCATTTAATCAGCTGATAATAATGTGATATTCTAAGAGCTTAGAGTTTAAAAGTCTGGCAAAGTATTTCTTTTAAAACGTCATTCAACACTTATCAAATCAGACTGACTGACAGCAGTCTTACTAGTTAAAGCATACATCAAGAGAACAGCACAGGCCAAAGCTATTTCAGCTCCCATCCACATCTCAATTGTATTTGGAAACGCTGTGTCCGAAGATAAGGTAGTTCTATTACAGCCACAGCATTCAGTCTATGTTTGAGCCTAAGCTTGTGATCAAGGTATGAGCAGTAAAGACAAACACCTATGAGACAGCCAAACAGAAAGATGCAACCAATGCTCATTTCAAACAGGCCGGTTACCAATTAAAGCCTTTATAACTTGAGCATCAACTTTTTATATTCACATAGTGAAGCTACGTGAAAAGTGATACAGACAGAATGATTCTCTCAGCACTGAAGTCTCAGTTAACTGAATACCAGCTTGCAGGAGGGACCTGCGTTTTAAGACACAGAGAGAACACATCTGGTTGCAAGAGTTATTGTGACAAGCGAACACCGATGGCACCCAGCACTCGTGGGCAGCCCCCACAAAAGCAGCTCCCAGCTCTCCTTAGGGGCTGACCCCCTCCCCGGGGAGCCCCRCGGGGGCGGCCGGGCTGGGCGCTAGCCCCGCTGCTGACACAGCGCTGAAAACGCAGGCTGCGTTGCGTTTTAAGTAATTCCCAAAAGTGGTCTACAAAGCCCTTTGGAAAAAGCTCCACACAAAATTAAAAGCTGTGTGAGGATTTCTCTAATACTGAGTGACCTACTGCTAACACAATGGAGTTTCCTGACACAGAGATAGCATCCAAAAACCTTCCTGGGTAAGTTCTACCTTCAAAATTTCAGCATCACTATATTTAAGATGCTCTATAGGTATCCTACAGGAAAACCCATTGTGGAACACTTCTGCTCTTTCCAAAGTGTGTTCATATTAATACTTCATAATTGCTCAAGATCCCCAAATTCACAGAAAAAAATAAGCCTGGAAGAAATCTTAAAAGGTCATTAATTCCCTCACAAGCATTTTATATGGCTACACTTATGTCATTCCTGACATTTGTTTCACATTATATTAACAGGCTTCTGTGAAGACTTCAAGTGTCTGCAGAAAAAATGTCTGAAGAACATATACAGTAAGCTTTAAAGACATGATAAATCTTCTGTTGTATGCTTTCACACAGTAGGCTGATAAAAACCTAATCATTTTTCCAGACCATGGATGCATGGTATAATAAAAAGGTCAAGGGTATATAATAAGTGAAAAGAATCTTTAAGACCAATTTGTGCCACACAAGACAAATTGGACCACAGTAGTCCTTTCCAGTCTTAAGATCTAGGACTAAGGTGCCACATTTCACCTTGCAGACTCTGTCTACTCAGCCTGGACATCATTAGGATCTCTCTAGAAAAGCAGCAAGAGTTAACTAGGGCTAAAGGTATCGCTGCAACCTACCTGCTGTGAAGCAGAAAGTGAAGCAGATTAAATCCTGGCTGTATGTGGAGAAGCGAAACAGCGAAACTGAGTCAAATCATTAGCAAGAAACTGTTTCACTTTGAGAAACTCCTCCACCTCCTAGAAAAGTTTTGGGGAACCCCTGTAAGGCAGGCAAAAAACCTCAGCTGTGACACACCCTTCTTCCTTGAAATTAGGGCTTCTTGATCCTAAAAAAAGGCAGGCTGGAAGTGGTCATGAAACAGTCAGCTAATTCGTAGAGTGACAAACCACTCCAGGCTTCTGAACTTCCATCACTGTACAAATGGACTAAGAACATTGTACTCAAACTGTGTGAAGGCAAGTCTAGAATAGAAAAATCTGTCTGCTTTCAAACTCAGGGAGGGGTATAGTTAAGCATAACAAAAAATGATGAAAGAACCAGACACGATGGACCTTAGTGCTTTTCACTTTTGCAAAAGTGAAATCTATCATTTAACATTACGTTGGAGGTGGGCAGAAGAGAAAAGGGTGATTTTTAACTTCACTAGTTTACCCCACAGAGCTGTATCACTCAAATCCGCATACAAGGGAGCACATAATTTCTGCTTGGTAGCAGGAGAAAGACAACGTGAAAAAGATGAGATCCTCCATATCTGAGGGTTAAGGAGCTCGGGGAGCAGAAACTGGGCTGCTGACCAGAGATGCATCAGGACTGGTGCTTCACTGCCACCTCTTGTTGACCACCTCTAGTTAATTAGGACACAGATCAAAAGGAACCAGTAACGAAAACTTTCATCCATTATCAGTTAACAGAAAAGGAGACACATGAAAGGAAGAATGACTGCATTGAAAGCAGTCCTTCCATTTCTACATCTTTTAAAAACATTATTATTATCCCAAAGCAGCAGGAAAAACTGGCTGAAGATATCTAAAGCTTTTTGCTTTCAAACACATCTGCTTTCCAGGGTACTGTTACTGGATAATCAGAGGCAGTAAGAGACTACAGATGCATTTACTCTCCCAAGCATTCAGTAAATGCAGCAGTATTCAGTGTCAGAGCAACAGCAGCAATTTTGGCTTCTTCCTAGATTCTTTGTCTTGTCCATGAAAAGGTATCTTCCCCTACCAACTGTTCTTTTTCTATAACCCAAATGGATTAATAAAGTTGAAGAAAATCAGTAAATCCTCAAAGGATTTGCAACTTCAGATTTTCACTGTCACTACGTTATACCAAGATCAGCACAGCAGCAGTTGTTACAACAAATTTTCATTTGGATTAAGTGCAAGAACAATAGGTTTACTGAAATGATTTCTAATCTTTTAGGTTTCCAATTATTTTGTCAAGAAATTCTTCCTAGAAAATAAAGACCTATAAAAGAACACCTATATAGGCCAAAAAAGTGAAAGATTTACCAACTACAAGAATTAAACTGACATTTGTTTGCTGCCTTGCAACTTTGTTCCTGTTGAGCTGCTGGCTGAAGCCAAAAGTCTGATGAACACATCAAAATAAGAAGTGGAAGGCAGCCAGCAAAACAGCAACTGGAAATGGAGAATAGGAAGGAAGGAAATCCATTTAACTTTCCAGTTTCTTATTAATTTTACCTTGACAATAAGGTAAAAGGATGAAAAATGACAACACAAAAGAACAATAAGTGATAAATATGACAAAGTTGAGTTCAAGCACAGGAATATTTTAAGATAGGATAAACACACAAAGAATAACACAGGCACTGCTCAGCTGTTGAGACACTCAAAAATACAGCTTTCTCAGCTTAAAAATGTTTCCTCATTCTACCTCTCCAGTGCTACTCTTTAATTTGCTCCTTGTCATATAGCCAGTCTACATCTACTGTATATCTCAAGTCATTGACAGTTCAGTGAAGAGCCTAACAATTTAGTCGACCAAACGTCCAGAAATGCATCTCATTTTGAATCAAAGATGTCAAGAGATGCAAGATCTCTCAACAATACAGTTCTTATATTTGATTTAAGAGTTAATCATCCATTGCTAAAGCACTGTGCTTTATTTTTTCATTTGCACTTTTTTGGCCAGACATATCATCACCAGTTTAAAGGGTCTCTTAGCACCTTTATTTACCTCTGTGAAGGTAGCAAGGCACTCAAACCACAGGTTAATGACCACTTTCACAAAGCAATCAGACTAGCAAGAGGCCTACAGACCTTCTCAAGCTTGCGAAGCATTGTGTTTTTTCCATGATCTTCTCAAAGATTAAGACACATGGACTTCTGTACCTAGAATGTCACAAGAAAATGAAATTCCCTAGTCCATATGCCCTTATGGCCTTAGCTTAAGGCCATAAAGATACTAATTTTCTGGCTAGTGTTGTACTTGGAAGTCAGACTTAGCTAGCAATATATGGCTCTACAGTAATTCCCAGAACTACCACCACCCCTACCATGCAGCTCCCATTGCTCAGGTGAGACTTGCCTTCCCAGGTCTCAGGGGTAGATAACCCCACTTTATCAAGATACTCCACTTGCCCAGTATAAACATCCCATCCTTTATCATTTTCTATTTGAAAAACAGTATTAATAATGTAAACATTAAGCTTGCAAGATTCCTGCAGAGCTCAGCTAAGAACAGTCAGTTAATTCACCGTAAAATATTAGGTGTGTCAGTTAACAGTTAATCCGTTTAAACACGCTTTTTACTGAAACTGCTAAATACTAATTAAAAAGTCATGCAGTACCACACTGAATACTTTACAGAGGCTACTCAGCTCTGAACTTTGATACCCAATTCTTTCAAATCAAAGCGCATCCTAAATTCTTTTGTTTCTTAATTACACTTGAAGTCAGAGGGGGGAAAAAACTCAGAGGGCAGAAAGGTCACATAGATAGAATTTAAGTACATGCAAGTTCAGTCAAACAASCCAAGGGCCAGAAGAGCAGCCATTCAGTGCCATGACCTTCTTTCTGATTTCTCCAGTAAATAAGTACTCAGAAGGTTACAGTTTTAATTTGCATGGCTGGTGTCGAAAAGGATTGAAAGTGACAAACCATGTCAGTTTAAATTTGAAACCTTTAAATTCGAGCTCTCTCATTGACTGCCAAAGTAAGTGTGCAAGTGAATTAGAAGTCAGCTTTAGACTAAATGTGATCATCAGTGAGTGGCTGCAGGCTAGAGTCATGCTTCAGAGCAGATGAGCCTAGGGTGAAGTATGTATGATTATCTTCAGCTGCATTTCACAGCAGCCCTGTTAACATGACTGGAATACCTGATAAATCACTTCCCCAGCCTTTTAAGAGACCAAGACTGGAATCTAATTGTTAGTAAGTCCTATGAATTTCCCAACACAGTTTCGCTGCAGTAAAAGCAAAGAGCAACAAAACAAAAACGTGATCTTCCAAAGTGTTACTGAACAAGGAAGGCTGAGAGATGAGCGACAATCTCTGAAATACCCCTTCTTCACTCCAGATCTTATTACTTCTCATGCTGTTTTAAGAAAACAGAAATAGAACCAAAGTCAGCCTTCCCTGGTTTTATGGTGCTACCATCACACCACATCCATTCCTATTACTGTCACTAGACTTCTCATCACACTGAGCCTGCCAAATAACCAATTCCCCCTGCACGTTTTCATAGAATCATTAAGGTTGGAAGAGACCTCTAAGATCATCAAGTCCAACCGTCAACCCARCACCACCATGCCCATTAAACCATGTCCCTAAGCRCCTCATCTACACGTCTTTTAAATACCCCCAGGGATGGTGACTCCACCACTTCCCTGGGCAGCCTCTTCCAATGCTTAACCACTCTTTCAGTAAAGCAATTTTTCCTAATGTCCAATCTAAACCTCCCCCGGCGCAACTTGAGGCCATTTCCTCTCGTCTTAAATTTCATAGACTGTTGTTCTGAAGTCTGACTACTAGAAGGCAACAGAAGAGTTTCTCCTTTCTAGTTAACCTTTAAGAAAGACAACTTAGTGACTTGCTGTCTGAAAAAAGTCTTTGTCTGAAGGGCAAATTACAAAACTATTTTATTCAAATTAATAGGCTGCTCCGAGTAACCTTAAAACCCAATCCGATTTCTTCAGCTGTATGTGCTTTGGAAAACACCTATGACCTTCATAAAGTGTTTTGCCAGCCTCTAGGAGCAGGACACTTGAAACAAGTGTTGCTCATATGATTGAGACTAGAATGAGAAACGAAGGAGAGTCTGAGGTTATACAGCAACAGAGTACATGTAACACCATTAGGGACTGGGAACGTCTGTTCCATGCCATGAAAGGCCTGTCCTCAGAGGAAAGTGGATGGTTCAGTAGCAAACTGATGATTCATATCACAACATATGTATGTCACTTCACTACATATAATGGACATCCTTCAGAATTGCGAAAAATTAGAATTCTATTTGTGAAAAATTAAAGAAAATCCTTGCTAAGCACCCAGAAGCCCTTGCATACCAAGACAGATTTATTCAAAATCAGTAACATCTATGGAACCTTAATTTATAAGTTCCTACCTACTTCAAACATTTTTACAAAGCTATCCTTTACCTGCTAAAAAAAAAATCAGACAGTTAATATCCTCGACAATGCAGAAAGTCAGCACACTTTTCCTCACCCTCCATTCTCCCTGATATTTAGGGAGGTACTGGTCTATTTGATTATTGAACTCCTACTCAAAATTTGACACAAGAACCAGCAAGCCTCTACTGATCACTACTAGTCACATGGCTCCGTAAAGTCATTCAATATACAGCTAGCACATACAGCCACCTACTGCTCAGAAGGCTTGTTACTCCTGTACCTCACCTTGTTGACAATTTAAAGGAAGCCTTGCCAATTTAAGCGATTGCCTCGGATCTCAAAGTAGCTAAAATGAGCTTGTAAGGAAGAATTCCACAGGTACAGTCTACAGAGAAGTAAAAGTTGTCTTTCGACAACAGCACCAAGACTCATGAGGAGTTCAGCTGCCCTCACTTTGATTACGGAGTCCTCTCCACCTACACATTTAACATTACACAAAACAAACAAGTGCCAGGCATCCATTTTAATGTCTCTGCTGTTACAAAACATGTCTGGTATCCACATGTTTTATTTACAGTTAGCTTCTTCCATCTGCAATTTCATATACTTTACCCAACATTCACAAAATACTTATCATAAATCAATACTATGCATAGATGTGAAAGAAGACAATGAAGATAAAGTAACTCTTCTCTTACAGATCTTTCAATATTTTTACAGCATCACTCATGAACTAAGTTTTTACAATCAACAGTACATTTGCACATTTACCAACATTTACATACAACCCCAAATGCAAAGTCAGCCTTCAAAATAAAGGTCTCAAAAGGTTAAAAAGTAAAGCCACTCAGTGCCTTGCAATGATAAACACAAAGAACTAGCCTGATTTCAGAACAAGCATCACTTTYACATACACAAATATTTTTCAGATTTTGCATAAAGATGAGCACCTGAGAGTTGTAAATAGGAAAAATACAAATACACATGTACTAAACTCTTGCTTCTTCATAGAACCTCATCCTTCCCAAGGTTCTTCAATTACAGAACTTATAATAAGATAATAATTGGACATAGTGTTCCAGTTCCCATTGTCTGGTACCAGCTGCAAATTAATCCTGTTAGCATGGTCACCTTACTACACATGCAAAATAAGATATTATAGATTGGAAGCTTTAACAACAGGTCTTATATTTGTGTCCCAAAGAGACAAGTCGTCAAATACTTGAGCAGAGTTTTCAACAAGAAAAATCAGCACTTCCATGTACTATGCAGGAACAATGAAGGATATACTGATCTTTGATTTTAATGCTTTCAAAATGCTTAAAACAAGGTTTTGTTAGGGCAAGAGGAGATGCTGTCATCTCTTAATTCTGAAATACAGATTAATAATACTGCCCAGGAAAGTATTCTTGCAGCATCCTAGTTATCTCCACATTGTTCTTTTTCAACTGAAAAGCTACCCTGGAACTCTAAAAGCATGTCAAGCGCCACTTTTTTCCTGTATCATTTAAAATTATGTAATTTGTGTGTACCCAAATTATAATTTGTAATTATAAGCATAATATGCAAATGTGTCCACTTCCATTTGAGAACTATAATTAACAAATTTTGGAAGTCTAGACACAGGACTTTTCCCTAGAAACCAATTTTCAACATGGTCAGAAATTTGTTAGCAATTTGGCTCTTGTCTAGGCAGTACACACACTTCAATTCCTTCGGCATCTTGGAAGGATTTACTAAATCAGCCATACAATTCTTACAAATCAATCTTGAGTTTCTGAAGAAAGTTGGCTGATCTACAGTATTTCAGTTTAAGTAAATACACATAGTAAATGTAATACTATTAAGACATCAAAATGCTATTACATAATTAAGCTGGTTATTTTAAGCACTTGAAACCTTTGCTAAGACATTCTCACATGTACCTGAAGAAGCCAAACTGAGAAACAGGTTTCATTCTAAATTGAAAAGCTAAACAAACCCAGTTTAAAAAATTAGACAAGCCATTTCATTTGCCTGCTCACTGAACTATCACAGAAAGAACTCAGTGGACCTGACATATGAAGTACAAGCCAGAACTATTACATATACATTCCCACTAATATTTGCCTTCATTTGACCACGCAGAATTGTTACAATTGAGAAGAAAAAAYACAGTCACTGATAAAGTTAGTGTCACAATAGGATGGGTTTGTAAAACATCTCCTCTTACATTTCCCACTTGTATTATACAGTCACTTCACCTTATTTAGGTCTTTGGTGACTCTACAACTGCCTAAAATATCTATTTTACATAGATATTATACAAATTTGCATTTTAAACTACAGTTAACCAGTTGATAGTCACAATCCTTAATTTTTTACCCATCTCTAACATGTGAAATACTTCAGATTTAATGCAAGACTTCACTTTCAAAGCAAGCCAAAAATCTAGAGACATACTAGAATAAAGACATTAGATCCACGTCCATCTACATTCATTTTTTCACTGACAATATCATTTATTTTTGGAGCTGAAAGTATGCATTCAGATACCAAGTATTACATGATAAAAGCAGGCAGAAGTTTGTCTGTCCTCTAATTTCTCATTTCAATGAGAACCTCAAAAAGCTATCGTAGTCCCAAAAAGTCACAATTTTGATAACAGCCATATAGTCATATCTACTTCCATAAACACTGTTTGTAAAACAATAAGTCACATACTTTTGTAACTCCCTCAAATAATTTACATATGCAAAAAAGATTCTTCCTTCACTAGCTGGAAAAGAACTTCACTAATTTGCAGCCTTAAATTATCAGCCATCAAGCTAAATTTTAACAAGTTTTTTTTATTTACAGGAAACAATACAAATATATATTAACATAATTCCCCCACTATCAACAGCGRTATTTTTACAAAGTTAGGAAAAATATGCAAAATACCAACCATCCAAGGACATGCAGCTACAAATCACATGGCATATACATTCCACAGCTGAAACTGTGACAGCTGCTCCTAACTCCAGAATATTTCAGACAATAGTTGATTCTCCTTCTGATTTAGAGATGCACACTCGCAGTCCATTACACATCAAAAACTACAACAATGCATTAAAAGAAGCCACATTGATTTAGACCTATTCCTGTTATAGGAAGTAAAGTACACTAGCACAGCCTTGTAATCACTTCAATTGAAGCCAAAAATCATTTCGGCTGTCATTAAGTTATATCAGAAGATCAGTTCGTAACTTATTTCACTTGACCATCCCAAGCACTGTATCAAGCGTTCGTCTCTCCAGAGCTGTACTTGAAAGTCACCTGCCAATTACACAATATTTCCAAATTTACATTAAATCATATCGTAAACCACACAGAATTACTTTGCTATTCAGTGTAGTATCACTGAAGCAAAGAGCTAGCACTTTAAAGCATATSTAACATGTCAGATGCAGAAGGGGTAGGATTCACTTATATAGTTATATAACTGCAAAAGAAAATATGCTTTTGGGTTTTTAAAAGATTCACCAGAACGTACTGTTGGTTCCTTAATATTTTAGTTTCAGAGCCAAAAGATCCTGGGAAAGGACATAGGTTGTAGGCTCCTTTTGAAAAAGGCTCACACAGATACAAACAATAAGCTATTTATTGTTCAGAAACACATTAGCAGGGTAAAACAGGAAAACCTTTTGGGGTTTTAACCGATGTGAAGCCCAAGCAGAGCACAGGAGACCCAAGCTGTTCTACATAACAATTCAAGTTGGAATAACGCATAACTCAAGCAGTGAGCGATCGTGCCTTCGCTATTGCAAAAAAAACACCTATGAAGAGGAGAAATTTGGGAAGGCAGCCCGGCGTTTGCCGTTGTTTGGGGAGATGCTCTGCCTGCCAGAGGAGCGGCCCAGGACGCCTCGCCGGGGCTGGCAGGCAGAGCACCGCCCGCCGGGCTGGGCAGACCCCCCGAGCGCTCCCCGCAGCCTAGCACGGGGAAGGAGGCGGGAGCCRGTAAACACCAGCAGCCTGAACAGACGAACACCCACCGAGCGCTGCAAAACGAAGAGTAAACCCCTCACTGAGCATCCCCCGCGGCCGCCGATAACTCCGGCTCGTCCCCACCGCTCGTCCCCCCGGCGGGACGAAGCGGCCCCGCTCCGCCCCCGCCGTGCCCCGCCGGCCCTCACCTTGGTTGACCAGCCGCAGGGCGTGGGTGAAGGACGGGTCCAGCGAGTCCTTCTCCGCCATCAGCTCGGGCAGGTACTTCTCGTCCATGGCGGCGGCGGCCTGGAGCGGCAGCGGAGCGGGGGCGCCGGGTGCCCCCGCGGGGAAGGGGGCGGCGGCGGCGCGGGTCCGAGTCCCAGGCAGCGGTAAATCCTCGGAGGCAGCGCTTCCCCCTGGCCGCCTCCCGCCCGGGGCTGCGGGGACGCATCCAGAGGGAAGCGCCGCAAGCCTCTGGCCGGGAGCGGAGAGGGAACGGGCGCGGGCCGGGGGGACGCCCCCCCCCCCCACCGGACAGGGGACGCGGAGAAATCCCTCTGCGGAGGCGCACGGGGCGGGGGGGAGGGAAGGAGGAAGAGACGCGCCCGGGAGCCGCTGGCCCAGGCGGGACGGGCCCCCCCGCCCTCCGGCACACACGCGCGAAGAAAAGCGAGAACGTGAGGCGGCCGGCGCAGACCACGGACGCGCACCTCCAGCGGCGCTGCGCCGACTGAGCGGGCAAGTGCCTCCGCGCCAGGTTTAAATACCCCTGCCGAGGCCACGCCCCTAACCGCCCAGAAGCCTCGCCCCCTGCCCACCGAGCCCCGCCCCGGGCCTCTGCCCCGCCCCCCGGCTCCTCCCAACGGGCGGTGATAGTAAACCCCCCTTCACTGTCGCCCCGCCTACTCAAGTGACGACTCCTATTGGGTGGTGTGGCTTGTCAGTCAGGGACGGGCCGCAGCTTCGGATTGGTGGCTGCTCCTGTCCTCCCCCGCCCCGGCGCCGATGTAGGGGGTGGYGCGCGCGCCGGGCGGTGCGGCGCTGAGGTAACGTTTGCCCCGCGGCTCCTCCCGCGGAGCGGAGCGGAGCGGGCAGCGGGGCGGGTCTGAGGGACTGCGGGGAGACGAGGAGCGTGGTGTCCCATTAAAACCCACAGCGGCCCCTYTCCTGAGAGGAGAGCTGACTCTGTTTCCCGCCGGGAGCTCGCAGGCGCCTCGACGCCGGCGCCGGCGGATCTGCGGGCGCTCGGCCTGCGGGAGTGCCCCGGACGGAGAGCTGTAGCGAGGCGAGGGGAAGGGAGCCGCCCGGGGCGTCCCGCCTCCTGCCGGCCGCACTGCTCTCCTCGGGACCCGCTCCTGGAGGCAACAGGGGGTGTGAGAGGGGCTCTGGGGAGCCGGGACAGCGTCCTGACCAAATCTCAAGGGGAGGGGGAACGAAGAAAGGCAAGATTTGTTTTTGAAGGAGTAAAACCGCGATTTCAACTTCTTTTTCTCCCCCAAACAGCGGTACTCTTTATTTATCCAGCATTTTGTACTTCGCCTCTAGTAATAAAAGCACTTCATAAACACTAGCCAGAAAATCTTATTTCCGCTGAATTACACCGATGGGCTTGTGATTCAGTAGCAGCCTGTTTTACAAGAAAGAGAAGCAAAGTTTAAGAGCCCTTGCTCAAGCCTATTTTCCTATTTCAGTGGATACACTTGGTATATTAGATCATTATTCACTTTGATCTTTAGCTTTGAGGCTTTACATAGCTTCCTCATTAGACCTTAGGTGTTTCATCAATGAATCTTTGGTGACAAAAGCCCAAAGGAAGCGAGACCGACTATTCTCCTCTGTAACAGAGCACAAGGGCAAAACAGAGGAAAATTACTAAATCACTGAAGCCAAAATCATAATGCTAAAGTAACATGTTCCTCTCTCTCTCTCTCTCTGTTGGTTTTAAACCAACATTTACTGGAAAAGCTGCTAAGAAACTTCAAGTGATAAGCTACAGTTAAAAGACCACTGAAAATATTCTTATCTCTGTGAATCAAATAATCACATATTTATTTTTGTATTTCATGCAAAAAAAGGTTTGCAATGTGTCTTAGTCATATCCTTGCAAGATGGGGAGAAAAAAGGTCTGGAAAAAAGACTAGCATGAGAAATCACTCACTCAAAGCTTGGAAGCAGAGGTTAAGGCTCCTTTCTCAGAATTACATGTGCTCTTTCACCCTTAAAACAGAAGGACCATATATTAAGGTATCTTATTTCTTGTTGTATTTTACAGACTGGAATATCTCATAAAACAATGTCTGATACGTTCCAATATGAAATATACTTGATTCACGTTCTCTCTACAACTGTTGCAAATAAATCTTGACCCAGGACTAACAGAAACAAATTTACAAAGTTATATTTTAAAAATTCTCCTGCATGACATCAAGCTTGATGGATACAACTAAAACATACAAGCAACTGGAAGAAGTTGGATTACAATGAATGTTTTATTTCAACCTTCCATATACATCTTCTATACAAAAATACTGAAATGCAGCCATCTGTTGTGGAACAGGCAGACACATAAAACTTTGACACAGAACAATATGTAGGAGTGTAAGCCATATTGAATGACCTGGGGCAAAATGATCCCTATCTTTGCCAGTAAAGCCAAAAATGTCTTTAAAGTCCTTCTACAGCATACAGGACCTCAGACAGAAAGGTAGCTATATTATTACAAATGGTGTAAAACACAATGTGCCTTCTTGGAAGGAGTCATATTCTCCCTGGTAACTGATTAAATAAACATTTGGTGTTTAAAGAAACCACAGTATTTCTTCCCAAATTATACCAATTCTCTCTGGCTTACAATAGAGAAAGACTTACTGGATGTCTGAAGACTTGTTTCTCACCAGGTCTATAATAACACAGGAATTATAAAATTATCCACATTTTACGCTATTGTTCAAACTCAAACCTGCACATAACAAGTGCAGTATATTGTTTTCTCCAATGAAATTCACTAGGATGTAATAAAACAAGAGGGGGACAGAAAGGATGGGAAATTATGAGCCTCAGGCCATAGAAAGCAGCCTAGGATGTGGTTAGCTGAGAAAAGCCTGCTGAGCATAGTTCTTTTACTCTCCAGGAATGGCAGGAAATACCAACTTCTTAAGGATTGATTGCTTTCTTGCTACTGAAATCTATACAAAGCTTGAAAAGCAGCTTGATCAAGGAACTGCCCAGTCAGTATTAGCTTTAGTATTCACAAATGTTTAAAAGTCTTGAGTCTAAACTTTTAAAATTCACAATTACTCTCCAGCAGTAAACTAAATGTTTTTTTACACTTCTACTCTGCTGTCTATATGCATGTGGTAGTCTCAGGAAGTTAGTTTGGTAGGTGTACATCAATCAAGAACCGGTGTCAGAGTAATGTCCATTACTTCCCTTAAAGCACCAGTTGTCTGACCGGACAGTATGCCTGCCTATTTATAAGCAAAAATTGTAGATGCAAAAATTAATATTCATATGTAATAGAAGCATTAGGACGTGTTAGTACCTGGACTCTCAGGGGTGAGATTCAGTTTCTTACTTCTTGTACCTTTTGATGCAGCCAACGGGACATCTGAGGACTATGTGTGAAGAGGCTGAAACTGAGCTGCATCCTCCCTCGGGTATGTAGGTTATATAGAGCTTACTGCAGTTAGGTTTTTCCTTATTTGCTGGGTCAGCATAACAAGTGGTAGTTTCATCATTTAAGTCTTTGTTCCTAATATTGTAGGTACACCTAAATATTTGTAATTTTGCCTAAATTACTCTTCACTCATATTTTTATTTTGTATGACTAATGTTATYCCATTTATCCAATGATCATATCAAGCTGCCACTGACCATGGTAGACTTTATATGACTCTAATGTAGTTCTCACCTCTGATTTACATCTGGGTTCCTGATTTAAAGCTCAGACCACAACAGACTGTTATGGAATCATTATTTATTTGAGACTTTAGCTCATTAAAATGCACACAGCTGAAGACCTATAGAAGTAGGGTCTATTTTGGGAAATAGTTTGTCACAAATACTGCATCTAGTGAGTATGTCCTTGATGTGACTCACCACAGTTCTGATTAGCATGTTGCTAAGTAGGTGCTGGCTTCCTTAGTATTCCAATATATCACTTGCCAATTTCTATTAGACACATGGAAATTACCATTGCACTCCTTTTTCCAATATTCCTGTGGCCATTTCTTTTTTTTTTATACYTGCATGTGGGTTAAAGTATGAAAAAATACATGGGTATACTGTCTTATCAAGACATCCATCATGAACCATTTTCAAAAGCTCTGGATGCTTTCTTCTAAAAATTAATGGCTTTCTCTTTTATACCTTTTGCCCCATAGTTCAAAGGTTAGGCTATTTTCGTCCCTAATGAAACTTTTTTCATTATCAGCTATGTTAAGGTTGTTTCTTTTAAAAGATTGGTACATTGTTTTCATATAGAGACTACAAATATGGTGGCAAAGAATTTATATGCCTAAAAGCCTTTTTTTTCCTAACACAAGATACTTTCCTGCAAACATGCACCTGTTGATCCAAGTCTCCCATTTGTTTTATACCTTGTTTTATGGTATTAAATATCAGAAATGGGCTGACAGGAACCTCATGAACTTCAATAAGGGGAAGTGGAAAGTCCTGCACCTGGGTAAGAATAACCCCAGGCCAGCAGTACATGCTGGGGGCCACCCAGCTGAAAAGCAGCTTGGCAGAAAAGGACCTGGTGGTCTTGCTGGACACCAAGTTGAACATGACCCAGCAATGTGCCCTTGCTGCAAAGAGGGCTAATGCTATCCTGGGCTGCATTAGGAGGAGTGTTGCTCGCAGGCTGAGGGAGGTGATCCTTATYCTTTGCTTCATGCTGGTGAGGTCACACCCGAAGAGCTGTATCCAGTTCTGGGCTCCCCAGTACAAGACAGACATGGACTTACTGGATAGAGTTCGACAACAGGCCATGAAGATGATGAAGGGACTGGTGCATCTCTCCAATGAGGAAAGGCTGAGAGAGCTGGGACTGTTCAGCCTGGAGAAGAAAAGGCTCAGGGGGGATCTTATTAATGTATATAAATACCTGAAGAGAGGGCACAAAGAAGATGGAGCCAGGCTCTTTTCAGTGGTGCCCAGTGACAGGACCAGAGGCAGTGGGCACAAACTGAAATGCAGGAGGTTTCCTCTGATCATCAGGAAGCACTTTTTTACTGTGAGGATGACCGAGCACTGGCACAGGTTGCCCAGGGAGGGTGTGGAGTCTCCCTCCTTGGAGTTGTTCAAAACCTGTCTGTACATGGTCCTGGGCAACTGGCTCTAGGTGACCCTCCTTGGGCAGGGGGGGTGGACCAGATTCTGTATTGAACAACARACATGCAAAAAAGATTTTTTTAATGATTATATGCCTCGTTCACATTATACATTTGTATTTTTTATATTGTGTTATAGAGCCAGCACTGAAATAGCCAAAGGTTTATCAAGATTTTTGTTGAATCTGAACTGATTATGTTTAGTTTCTACTGTTCCTGTTTACCCATATGTGTGATGAAAAAAAAAAAAAAAATGTATAGTATCCACAAGTAACTACTATTCTGATAACCATAATTTTACATTAACGAAGGGCTATTCTTAACTTCTCCTTGTTATGTATTGGCCTACAGTGTGTTTCCTTGAATGAGCTAAGATACTACAGTAGAACAAGTAAATGACTAAATCTTTCATGTTATGGAAAACATCATCTGTGAAATCATTCAGACTGTGATCCGAATACCATTTTCATCCTTCCCTCCCCAATTGCTTTAGATTTCTGCCAGTCTTAGTCATCATCTTCATTGTGTTCTTCAGCTCTTGTAAGAAGAAAATATTTTTACTTGCTTTAAGCACTAACTCTGAAGAGTTAGATATGTCTCTATTCCTAGACATAACCAGAAGTATTAACACCAGTTTTCCATCAAGTGTAATTGAATTTTAGATTACATCTCCTTGTATCTTTTGCCTGTGACATTAGGATTTTGCCATAATCTTTTGTTGTTGTTGTTGTCTCAGTATAGTATCAATAATGGCTAATTCCAAACACAGCTACACTCTGCCTGGCCTGAACTCCTGGTATCCAGGTATAACACACAGTACGTAGAATGTATGAGACCTGGAGAGCAAAAAAATTACATCATCTGTAGCAGGTAAATTTTAGCATTCCACCTTATTGTTCTTTTTAGGTCTTAAAAGCTAACGCACTGTATCAGAACAGTCTCTCCAGTTTCTAGTGCAGTAATTGAGGCAATACATTGCAGTGAGTTCACCACCTTTTTCATTATATTCATGTATGCCATGATCCAAAGGGCTTTTTTTTCTTTCCTTTAGGCATTATTGCTAATGGCAGTTGTAACAGTGCACATAGTCCTGGAACTGCATGCACATATACCTTGATCATATGATGTGCCTGTAGGCATCATGACGAACTTTATTTTCTCTGCTCTGAAGTATTTTGTAAGATTAAAAGAGTCTTTTCTAATTTTGTTTTAAATAAGGTGCAATGATTTTACAGCTCTCTATCCCAGTATTGGCTTTGTACATGTATGTATTAAAAATCTAGATTTTGACATTTTCCTTTATATACTTGCTAATACTCACTTCATATCATTCTAATGATGCAAAAGATATCAATATTATCATGGTGGAAAGGCTTTTTTTGTATATTCTTTTTCTCTTGTGTCATATTTGGATATAAATACTTCCTTACTACTCCTTTCTTGATCCTGTACTGTAGCTATAAAGGAATGTTATACTATTGCTAAATTCCTCTGCTAGGAGCTTTTGCAAAATTGTATGCTCTTTACTTTCCTATTTTCCTGTGTAGTATGCTTATAAAAGTGGTTTGCTTTGTGCACTTTGTGACTATCTTCTCTAGTGCTGGACAGTCAACATGTATTACAAACCCTGATGCATCTGGTCCTCCCACATACCTCTCTTATTGCTTGGAACGTGGGTGATGCCAAATCCACTGCACCCTTATCTTTGTTATACCTGTCTTCTTTCCGGTTGCACCTCTTGTAGCACATTGTGTTGTGTGCTAATGAATGTTCTCTTTTGTTCTTAGGACAGCTTTTTCCAGTGCAAAATTGTTTGTTACTAATTTTTTCTCTTATATTCAATCCCATTAAAAGCCTGTCTTTCACAGACTGTCTTTCCTAACTACCAAGGCCTCATCAGCCATAACTTATCAGTGTCTTAGTAAGACCTTGATGTGTCTCACAACATTTAGCTTTGTATGGTGATGTTTTCTTTAAAAAGAAACAGAAGTCAATTCAGAATGATAATCTGTGTTTTCCTATCTGCTTATATGAGTTTACTGGATACTTGAGCTTTGAAAATACCCCTGCCTTTTTCCTTGTTACCTAGTGGAACGAGTGGCTATTCAGGGTGAAGAATATTATCTACTCCAACCCTCAATGTGCTGCATTAATATCTTCTATATACCATTATTTTCTGCAATACTTCTTTTCTGATCTACCTATGACCCATTTCTTTCATTATTCTACATGAAAACTGTAGATAGTTTCTTTTTTTCTGATAATATATCAGAAAATACCATTGTTCAGACTGCTCAGATCCTCAGAAAGGTAGGGTAAACTGAAGTTTATTATATAATAGAGGCCATTTGGTGATGGTAGTTTATTGCATTTGCTTTTAAAAAGAGTTAACTCAGAGTAATCATGAAGCAGTCTTATAAAAAGCATTTCTTAAGCTTCTCTTAAGGGGGAGGAGGGATAACAGTAAAATGTCCATTTTTGCTTTGGAAAAAAAATCTGGTTTAAAATGCTGGAAGATGGGGGGTTTTAGTCCAGGTGCTCACCTGCACCAGCTACTTCTATGAGAATGAGCCAGAACATACTTCATGAAGAAGCCTATGATAAGACCAAAGTACACACAAAAATAATGACACTTCAAGAGTCTGCATATCTGAAGTGAGATTACGAAGCAAAGCAGCAGCTGTAGGAGAGCCCCARATGAACTGTTGGAAAAAAAAGCGTTAAAGCACTCTAACCCGTTCATCTTCTGTTTTGGAATGGGAGCATGCTCCTTCTGCACCTTCTACAGATGAAAGAGGATGAACTCGCCATGAAAGACAGCAAGACTCAGCTCCTGCTCAAAGTATACAGGCAAATCAGTATGTGAAACATTGATTTTATAAGTGCTCCCACTCTGCCAGGCATATGTCCTACAACGGAAGGATCAAGCAGTGCAAAATGTTCTCAGTATTCTATGTTCTTGGTATCTTTTGTGATGCAGAGAGATAAGGGACAGAAAGAGAATCATCAAACAGTTGCCATCAGAGATTTTCTCAGCTCACTAGCAATATCTGTAAAGGCTAGTGTGTTTTTACGTCTAGCTCCAAATAACGTCATTTGCACTTTTAACACAAAGTAGTTCTGTTTTCTAGGGCCCAATGCTTTCAAGCCACCTATCAATACCAGCTCCACACTGAAATGTTTCTGTGAGTGTTACATATGTATCTCATTGCTTAATTTTATAATATCACAAAGCAGGTAGCCAATATATGCAAAACAATTGTTTTGAAAAAGATTTCAGCTGTGTATATATTGATAGTTATTAGTAAGAGAAAAAAAGAGTACCTATGGTGGCAAGGCAGAGTTGTGTCAGATACTATATTTATTAATTTTGTCTCACAAGGAAATCGCTCTTTAAATCCACCACATAAGTTTAAATTCAGTTCTAATGGAACTTCTAATCATTGTGGTTTGGTCTTATATTTTGAAATAAAATGTTTCCTTACTTAAACTTAACTTTCTCTAAAATTTTGCAATAAGCAAACCAAGTATTATCTCTTTAAGTTTAGCATTTCTTGCTTTAGACAGTAAATAGACTAGGTAATTTCCATTTCAGTAATAGTCTGATTTCATTTTCAGGTTTTCTTTTATATCAGACATGAACTGAAATTTAAAGTGCCTCCTCTGCAATATGATACTGCACTAGAACAGTAATCTTGAGTTCTTTGTAATAATTATATTTTTTATAATAATTATATGAAATATATAGCCATATATTTATTTCTCTATTTGAGATAAAGTAGTCTGGATGGAAGTATCAATTAAAATTGTTTATCAAGATTCATGCTCCCATTAATTGTCTCACTGTAGGAGGAAAACAATATTTGTATCATGCATTGTTTAAATGCTAAGTGGTCACAGCATCAGGTAGCATTACGTGGAGATAAGGGGAGAGAGAGTTACTACAACAGTTGTCACAACCCCTCATGTTAGTTTTACAGTTATAAGGTGGTATCTTGTTAGCTGTCTTACAGCCTCCTTCACTGCATGCAGTTTTAGAAGTGTTTAAAGAGGTTAGGTAATTTCAAAATTAAGAGATGAAAATCAGTTTTACCTGCCCTGTTAAAAAAAAAAAAATCCAGAAGGACAGGTTATAATTGCAAAGAGTGTATTGGAATTTTTATGGTGTAACAAGAAAAAAAATCGACAAAAGTATCAAATGTAGTTACATTTAAAAAAAAAATCCGAGCACTAATAAATCCCAGGGGAAAGCACTCTGGGAATACAGTCTGGCAGTTGTATATTAGGAGATTGGCTTCTGAGACTTGACGAGCAATTCTAGAGGTTGTCCCAGATTTGTGAGTCCTAACTGTGTTGTGGAAACAAGACAGAACACATAGAATAGAGCAATATAAGAAGAATTGAGAGAGCTGTTGCTCTGTGGGATGGTAAAAGGAAATGTGGCTGTGAGAAGAGAAAGGGAAATCACTGGGAAAAAAAAATAACCTGTTTCTGCAAAGTATGCCTGAGAATTCAGTGGGTGAGAATGACCTGATTTCAGATTTTTAATTTAGAACTCAATTGGGAAACAATAGTCCTGACCATATGTTCACAAATATCACAGCACTTCTGTCCRCGTATTAAGTTTTAGCAAAATGAGGGAAAGTAAGAAGCAGAACTATTTCATTATAGATCAGTGTATAAAGTGAAATGTTAAGACAAAAATAGGCCTTTGCTTTCCTGCTAAAAGATTTTAATTAAATGTAGTTTCCCTCCCTCACACAATCATTTTCCTTAATAATTTGGGATATTGACTTAATGCAGTTCTGTGACTTAAACTAAGAAATATATTTTTGTCAAAAACAAGTTACTAAAAATCGATAGTTTAAATTTTATTGATGCACTGTCTTATTTTGGCAGTGAACAGCCATGAATGTAAGCTTGCGTAAGAAATGCTTATTAAGGCTTAAAATGTATCTAAGCACACATTTCCGGAAAAATAATACATCAATGGGCTAATACCTCAATTCTGAGTCTTATTCACAGGCCTCTAGATAGATTTTTTTTTTTAAATTAGTGGAGAATTAGAACATAATACTTCCCAAGAAAATCACTTCTGTTTTCTTAAGGAAACTGTTAAGTTTTATTGGCTTTTGAAGAGTTTACCTCCTCTACAGTTCAAGTAAAAGTGCAATGCTTGAAAAGTAGGATATGAATGGGTCTTTTAAATTACCTTGAAAAGCTAAGGATATCGTTATAGCATTAGTAGTTAGTAACTGATGCATTCATCCTAAATCTCAACTTTGCTGCTGCAGCAAGTCCCAAAAATTAGCATAACAATCCTAAAGAACAAATGGGTCCCTCACTGTAACTTCCTCAGCTACTGATTTTTTCATTCATTACTGTGATTTTTTTTTCTGGTGTTTTGCCACAGATCTTTTGTTCACATGATACAATATGCAGTTAAAATTATCTCATTTTGTATTTGTTTTTCAATAAACAGAATGTGTTACACAAATGTGCCATATTCTTGGTTGTATTATAAAATAAATACAATGTTCTAAATGACACAAATAATTAGATTTTTAATATTCATTATTGTACCCTGTTTTTTTGCTTCATGATGGCCTATATTATAGCTATAAGGATAATAACATGAACTCTTATGTTCTATATTGCATTAGATTTCCACAGCAGTTAGGAAGCAATCCTAAAAATATCCAATCCTAAGTATACCCAGGTACATTTCTATTTCATTTTTTTTGTATCACATAAATAGAACAGCTATAATTTTATACTAGTAACAGATCTAATTTGAGTAAAAACACTTCAGGTGGGCTGGGACAAATTAAAGCATAAAAGTGGGAATGTGTGAAACAAACATATGCTTTCATTTCAAGATTCATGGTATTTGGCCTCGGCAGTGTTAAAGTCTTGCTGTTTTTTCATGTGGAAGAAAATACGAATATTCAAATTTCCTTAACACAACGGGCCAGTGGTCAACTGCAGCTTTATAAAAGATTGCTTTGGCAGATGCTGTTGTCCTTTACATGCAGGAAAAAAATCAACATGAATTTTCTTTCTTGACAACACAGTCTTACAGTGAGCTGCATGATACAGAACCGAATTAAAACAGTGGAACAGACCCCACAAGGTCATCTAATCCAACAATTTGCCCAAGTAAAGTGTCCAGGGGACACTAATATCTGCTGAACTGCCTTGCCAGAAAATTGGATACAATGCCCCCAGTAAGGGCCTTTTCTTATACCTACAGACATATCCTTTGATGTAGAGCGTTACGGGATGCAAGTGCACCAGGACAGAGCTCACTGCAGGGCTTGAGCTTTTGCCCTAAAGCTGTAAGAGAACATATATAATGTTTATCCCACTTGTTCAGGTTATGCAGATTGCTCTTACACATCCTGCATCTTGTTTGGTAATATTCACCCACCCTAAAGAATGTGAATAATTATGTTATGCTTTTAGAATCTAAGTCTCTATACAAGTGCGTAGTTACCGTTTCTTATATTAAACATAAGATAAAAACCTAACTTTACCCCCCACTATACTATTTTCCATGGTATGAATTCTTTTTCAAGTTAATTCAAGCCTCGTACAAGATGCTGAATTGACACCACCGTATCTATTTACATGTGGAATGAGTAAATCACACGTGAAAAAGTCCACGTTTTTCACACTGCTCTTCTAACATGTTTCAGTCTTCAACAGTTATGAAAAAAATACTAGCAATACTATCTCCCAATTAACCCCTTTTTAGCTGAGAAGGTTAATGGTTAGTCTATTTTTTATTTAAAACCTACTGCAATAAAATTGCTGCAGGCTAATGGAGTTCTGTGTCTCACTAAATGTAAAGGCCAGAGGAAGGCACTTGTGAAAGGTTAACATAAAAGTTATGGTCTTTTGAAGAATAAATTCGGAATAAAATCTTCATAATTAAAATGTTAATGCTTCAGTCATTTTAGTTAGATTGCTATGCACTGCAATATGGGATGGGTGAAGTTCAGAAAACAATATTCAATCTCAAAATTGCTCCAAATGGAAAGGTGTCAGAAAATAGATGTGGAGAGTATTATTACTACAGTGGTGGTAAGACAAAAGATCTTAATTCAATAAAAAAAAATGAAGTCAAAAGAGATGTGCTTGTCTAATTTTTCTTTTCTATTGTAAACTTACAAAAACTTAAAGGAATTTGATATCAGATGAGAAAAGCAAACACTGTAATTTGAGAAACAAGTAAGTTGTTTTCTTAAAGAATGAAATCGAAGTCTGTTGACTATTTGTGCCCCTAATCTTACAGGATGGTTCATCCATATCAAGGAGCTTAAAAGATCTGGACTTACAGCATTTCATTGCTATGACAGTCCTGAGAATGAGAGGACTAATATTTGTGTCCTTCAGAAGAAGAAAAATATTCAACTATATAAGTTATTGTTAATAAAAATAAGAAAATTTAGTCCACRTATTCATTTCAAAGACATAAAATTACATTGAGTATGTAATTTCAAAAGCATATGAGACACAAGAAGAAAAAAGAATAAATTATAAGCTAATTTAGTGTTCATATAATCTTTATTGCAGCTAGCTTTTTCTTACTTACACTGAGCTCTCAACTTTTGTTTTCTTTCGGGTTTTTTTGGTTTTGGTTTTGGTTTTGGTTTGGTTTGGGATTTTTATTAAAGAAAAGAAACCCATACATCATTTTATACTGGTTACTTTCATCCAGATCTGCTGATATAGCAGGAGTCTTCACTGGAGTAATTTCTAACCTGATTTTAAAAAAGCCATCAACCTCCACCCCTAAAAACCACAAAACCCTAAAGCCTCACACAGAGCTAGTGATATTTGTAACATGTTTCTTTATCCAAATTGAGAAAGAAGCAGCCCTGGAATTCTTAATCCGTTTCTGATCCTCCAGAGCCTTGGAACCAACCCAGCAAAAAGGGGATTGGCTGTAATATGAGAAATTTTGAAACAAATAAAAGTTATTATGCATTAAAAATGTGAAAAATCATATTATCTCATATTAAAAAACCCTTTGTGGTTTTTCAGATTTTTTAAGGCCCCCAAAATTGAAGCTCTTAATATAGCCCTAGATGTTTCGTGTGCTACATGTCATTTAACACTTCCTGTGGCGGGGAAATTCTTAGAAAATTTTCTTCCCCCTTAGAATTTTGATATAAGGAAATTAGTTATAATGTACAACAGTGTACAGATGCAACAGTAGAGTAAGCTGAGACAAGATAAGGTCCCTATATAAAATTAATCTTTTGTCTTTGTTTACAAATACCTGCAAACCCTGAGATGAGAACAACTCTACAATACCAGTTGTAGTGGCTGATTTGACTGGGTCTTAAAATCCAGTCCCTGAAAAGGTTCAAGAAGGAGGTTTCCTGTTATATGGGTCTTGAGAGCTGTTGAAAAATAACTGCTTTGCAAATCAGTCTGGGAAATGTAGTTCTACTGCAAGAGATTATTTTGGTAATTAAACCTTATTAACACACTGGGAAAAGGGGATGAAGAGCTAGTACTGTTTGATAAAACTGTATCTTACAGTTAAAGACAACATGGCACTAGCAGGAGAATGTTAGGGTGTAATCAGGGTCCATAACCTTGTTTGTGCTACATTTGGTCTAGGTTACATGGTGTCTTTAGAGCCTGTGTTTTGATTTCTTTCAGTAAAGAAACCAGATGCTTTTTATGAGCATAATGTAGGACAGTTGGTTTTGGGTTTCATTATTTGCTTCATAACAGGGTCTGTGAGCAACACGCAATAAATCATCTGTTCAAATCTGTTATGATAGGGATTTTTGCAGGAGTAGTAGTTGAAATCCTGAGTTTTATTACATTATTTCAATATTCAGACAAAGGGGTCATATAGCTTTTGCTTAGTTTTTCTTTTGTTTTCTGTAGGAATTGAAGTTCTTCCCCAAGCTTTTCATGTCCTGACAATATTTAATGACATTATGGTGCTTTGGTAACCTCTTTAGAATATAGAAAACAAGCTAGCATGAGAGCAGATGAAAATAACTACCAATATAACTGGTGATAGCTATGAGTCCATTGCGCCAAAGGTTGTGCAGGTGTTTAACTTCAAATAGATATGCAGACCTCTTATGATGGCCTCTAACGAGCACATTTATAATGGGGACAGGGAGCCACAGAAACCTTAGCCAAAATGAGCCTTCTGCATCTTCTTACTACTTCAAGATTGTGTAAGTCTGTGGAGTACTATGATGTGCTTCAGTGAGCAAAGATATCCTCCAAGAGCAGCTTCTCCGCCTAGCTGTTTTCGATGGCAATGCTTCAGTGAAGTAGGACTCCTTCAGTACTAGCAAGTTAGAGTAAAATTGTCTCACACCACCACTAAAGACAGGTGGATAAAGAACTGCAGTGATTTTTTGCAATGGTTATTTTTTAGGTGGCTGGTCCCAAGACATGGAAGCCAAAGCCCACCATGTGCTTTCTCTGCAATGCTGTGGGGAGAACTAGTTCCCTTGGGGAGACAATCCAAAGACCCTCAGATTCATTGGGGAATTGCTAGTACCTCAGCAGTTACCAGTGGAAAATTCTGAGCGTGGGAGAAGTCCAATTTTTGTGTCCTCGCTGCAGTTTAGGCACCACAGTCAGTTCTGCAAGGGAGATGCTACACAGCCTCCTCAGAGTCCAGAGTCAAAACCAGTTCATGAGGGAAGATGCCTAATCTGAAAGAATGGAAAAAATTTTGTGCTAAAAACATTGTGATGCTCTTCTTGTACAAAATAACCTTCTGATTTTAACAATCAGAAATGCTTTTACACTAGTGCCTAATGCCTTGACTTAAGAGTGTGGAGTCCTGGAGTCTCGACTTGCCCTCAAGATTATTTCTTTTTTAAATCCATTGACTGCTGAATGCAAAACATAGTAGCCTGTAGGTACATTCAAAGTGTTCCCCTGTGTTGAAAAGGAGGAAAGATTCATATGGCAGGAGGAGAAAGGATGCGAAAGAGTGAATTGCTAACTGCCTAGAGTAGCTTTCTGAGAGGGGAGAATCTTCCCAAAGCATGCAAGTTAGTTCTCAACAGTTTCAGGGTAAATATTGCAACTACTGGGCTATTATAATTATAATGATAGATACTGCTGCAGCTGGGTTTTTATAAAGAAAGAAGCTACAAGTGCATTTTGGCAGCATTTGTCCTTTTGAGTATGTGTCCCCGCCATTCTCAGAAGACACCTTCCAGACCGGGTGTCTTGAGTGTTAGGCATAGCTCTACGTATTTTCTGGATCCTGACAGAGCTTGTGCTTCGGGCTGTTGGGGGAAGAAGGCAGAACTGCACCTGCTTGAAAAAAAATTTGCCATATTTGTGTACAGAATGGAGTTACCATAAAAATATCCTCAGGCTGGTTTTTTATATGCACTTTTCTTTTTAATTGTGCATGACTATTCCTAAATCCTACAGCTAATTTAGTTATAAAATTAACTTAAACACCTAGAAAATCCATTTTCTAAGTATATAAGGAATGCAAAAAATCTCACAATCGATCCTGCAGGAATGTAAACTTTCCTATTCCATTTCGTCTGCAGATGGAAAGATGCAGAGACAGCAACTTACAACATATCTCAGCATCTCCAAATTAATAATGTTTCTTTTTTTTTTTTTTTTTTTTTTTTTGGGGGGGGGGATAAAATGTTGGGGGGTTGAGATAAGCATTTGTATTGGTAAAAAACACACAAATAAACAGGAAAAGCATTTACAGTGAAGTCCTCAGAGCCCTGGTTATTACAACAGAAATTCCACCGCATGCAAACTGACAATAAACAATCTGTGTGCATAATTCATTTTATTTGAGGGAAGATGTGAGGAAAAAGCAATGTACTGAAAAGTACTTTTGTTTTTGTTAATCTAAGGGAACCCCTTGCGATGCCTTCCCCCATTTATCAATTCCCTTTGAGAAGTAAGCAAAGCTCTATAAGCCTCTGTGTATGTGTGCATTTCTAGTGTCTCTAGAACAACAGAATATCATCACATTAGGGTTTAGAAACAGCTACATTTCTTTATTGTTCTTGTGTTACCTTTCCCCAGTTAAAAATACTCATCTGCGTGACTTATAATACATAACTAGGTACATGGTCTATTTATGCATTCTAGTTTTCACCTTTTTTTTTTTTGCCCTTTTCCATAAAAAAGAATATAAACCCAATAACTCTCCAAAGAGTAAATTTTAAAACAAATGTCCTCTGAGCCTATCTTTTAGCTCTACAGTTACTGCATTATTGAAATGGAAGAAATGGACAGCAACTTCCAGACAGTAAAGGTAAGTGAGTGCATATTTTCTCATCTTATTTTTTATATGGAAAAAATTCTATTTCTGTACCTTGGTAAAAGCAAGCAACGGTTTAGTTAGTTTTAAGGTAATTTTCAGGAATTATGCATCTGATTTTGTTTTCATTGGTGCGAATCAGAAACAAAATTTCACTGTGAATGAAATTAGGCTAATGTCAGCAGTTAAATAGATCAGGACAAATACTGTCATTCCTATTTCTAAAAAAATATCTATCCAAAATGAGGAGTATAATTAATTATAGATGAAAGACCTTCTACCAGGTCATGACATTGTACAGAATATTACTAAGTTATTAATTGCGATTATTACTCTGTACAGATGCAAGAGGATTGTAATTCGCAACCAATCAACAGTTGTTTATAGCTTTCCACTCCCACCAACTTGTAGAAACAATATTGTACTTTAGGGCAAAAACCAAAAGAATCGAGAATACTCAGTCCTGTACGAATTCATGTTCCTAATAATGAAGGTAGGTGAGTTTCATTTGGTCAAATTCCAGATTTCTCTGGAACTGTCTCCCCTCGATGCCTTAATTTGTAGGAACGATATTGGAAATATAATCTGCTGTATGCTCTCCGATGAGCTACTGGGTGCAACTGATTCAAGAAACCTGTTCTGGTTGCCCGTACCCCAGAAGTCTGAGGCTAAGTGAGCTAAGTGAACAAGTAAGTTGTTTAATAACATCAGTGAAACTATTTCCTACCTGCAGGTTACCTCTGACATCAAGGTTGGAAATGGCAACTTTTAAAAATGAACTTTCTCTGTAATATTGTTAACTCTCATTAATAAAGGAATGAAAACAGACACCTATGTCATCACAAGTTCATGAGTGGACTCTTTGGGGCTCTCAGCACTTCTTATCTTCTAGATGATAAGCAGCGTGGGGGCAGAGTGCTTTGTAACCACTGACTGTGTGAATCACAAGTGGCTCTGAATCCCCCATTTAACTTGACTTTATAATTTCACAAGCTGTTTTTAATAAAGGTAGAAGCAAACAGCCAGAATATTGGTTGAACTTTGCATTTTTTTTTCTCTCTATCTGGAGTAGAACTAAATGATTGCATTTTGTTTCCTTTGTCCAGCAATAATAAATAAATAAATACATCAAATGAACAGATTTTTTTTCCTCTTGCTGAAGCTGCTGGGTGTCTCATAAGCACGTAAGTGCACTAAGTGTCTGCACGTAAGCACTGCCTGTCCAGCTTTACTACGCTTTTGTACAAGATAGCTCTAAGGACCTCTCTGAAGTATTTTATGAGCCTCGTTACAAGAGTATCAAAGTGCATGACACGTATAAATTGATTTATCTCTACAATACTGTGATAATTAGAGAATTAATCTTTTGTAGATGAAGATCCAAAGCACAAAAAATTGTCCAAAAATAAGCTATGACGAAGCAGCGGATTAGATTTCAGCTAGCACCCCATACAGCAAACCATCTTTCTCTGGTGCCCTGGCATATCTTCGTGACCACATACTGACCTGGGCTAATGCTGCCTACGTTGCAGCATGGCAGGGTACAAGCCAGGTGTAAAAGCAGGACTATTTAAATGTCATTGGCTCAGGTTTCTGCTCGTATCCATCGTCTCAGGTGACACACTCTTGCAGGAGCGCAGCTATCAAACCTGGAGCTGATTTGCATTTTGCTAGCTTTGAGTGGAAGCAAAATTAAAGCCAGATGTTTCCACCTGCCTGAGCACACGCTCTTGGCACAGGCAGATATGTCAGGCAACATCTGATATTCCCAGGGATTAACCTACTAGACTCACTTTAACATTAAAACCTCTTCACTAAAGAGGAGTTTCAACTGAGGTGTGTATTGTGTTCCTCCCAATGTATTCTGTGTAGCGAGCTAAATAATTCAAAGTATAGTGTGCCTTAAAATTGTCCACTTTGGTTCTTTGTAAGTGTTTCTATACTTCATGCTATCAGCAAATATTTCTGGGTTAATTGTTCTTGGGCAGTCAAGGGGGGTGATAGCACATTTATCAATAATTAGAGATGTGTGTCTTTCTACGTTCAAGTGAAAAAGTGCAAATATTCTGCATATGAAGTATTGCGGGTAAGAGCAGAAAAGGAAAATGCAGAAAAGCATGATCAGCTTCAGGAATTAAACTCTCATACATTTGGACCAATAGAGATCATAAAGCATTATTTGAAATAGCAGTTTTCATATGTTATTTTCATTATAAAAGAACAAAATTCCTAAATAGTGCTGTATTTTTCCAAGTTTATGGCAGCTTTTTAATAATATAATAAATGCATAAGACAAGACTATTAAGTCTTCTCTGACTGTGATACTATCTAAGTAAGAGTCAAATTTTTTTATGAAGTTCCTTCAGAATCATGGAATGCAGGGATGAAAAAGACCTGCAATATTATTCAAGTTGCAAAAGAATTGTTAATTACACAAAAAAAAAGATTTTACTTAGGTGAATCTGGAAGAAAAAAAAAGTTGGATTTTGTGGACTTTTATTCTGATGAGAGACAGTGTAAGAACAGGGTGTCTCTTAGGCTTCTGTGGTTTTTGATTTTCATCTGTGCCGCACATAGCTTTGTTTCTTCTTGTGAGGTTATAATCAAGGGGGTTGATACAGTTGAAAATTAATAAAACACAAATTTAAGGGTTTTTGTCAACTGAAAGTCATATTAAGTCACCGCTTTCAGTTTCTTCTTTTGCATAGCAATTTGCAGTTTTGAATGGTAAGTATTCATTCTGTAGATATTCCTTAATTTCTAATGTAAAAAGAAGCTCTTTCATAAGCACATAAAATTTTTGTTTGTTCATTATAGCCCCCTTTTTTGTTATACCACAGTTGTTCAGGATAAAAAAAAAAAATGCTAAACAAAAACCAAAAAAAAAAAAAAAAAAAAAAACCCAAACCCAAACCACTTTAGTCTTGGGTAACTAGCAAAACCCGCACATCGCTTTTATTGCAAATACTTTCAATACTATTCAAGGTCGGTACAAATGCATCAGCCTCTAAACACCTATACCTGCTATATTTTCGGGACTTTGATGTTCTCGTTTGGAAGCTGACCTGCATACCCCGCTGTTGGCTGCGCTCGCCGCTGCGGCGGTCGAGGGCCTGCAGCAGCCGGAGAGGCTTTGATCGTGGACTTGCTAAGTGACAACACTGCCTCCCGGTGGCCTCCTCCGTCGTTCATTCCTGATGCCTTTAAACTTTAAAGCTGGTTTTTGGCTGAAATCAATCATGGTCTTTCGTTTGTATTTTGAATGTTAAATGCACAGGAGTAAGTACGCTCCTTTTTTTGCATACAGTGAGACATGGCTACATCCATATGTGCATTTGCAGGATGTTTTTTTCTGACTTTTTAATATGATTATTCTACTACAGTTGCAGTAATTGAGACTCAGACTGAAAACCCCAACGTGCTGTTTTCTTCTTACTCTGGCTTGGCAAGATTATTTAGGAAGATGCACAAAGTGTTATATTCCTTAAGTCAAATTTGGGTCCAGAGCAATTTCTTTTGCAGCATACTGAGCGATCTAATTGCTAGCAACTTCTCATCATTTTGCAGGAAAGATTTAATGAGTCTATATCCTTCAACTTAATTATATGCATTAGCTTTTTTGTGTTGCTTATGGCTTTCCAAGAACGCCCAGGTCCACTTGACCTGTCTGCACAAAGACTGCAGAGTCACTCAGACCTCAGAGAGATGACTGGGTTTTCAAAAGCTGAAAGTCACTGTTAACGAAGGGTCAGCCTTTCTAAAGTTTTGGGCACTCTCTCTGGCAGCTGCCCCTGTCACATTCATAGCCGGCTTCTTTTTTAACACTTCATGTACTAAGCAGCTGAAAATCTTAAAACGTGATCAAATTATAGACATATGTGACATATATATGTGTATATAATGAGATAAGACATGTCGCTACGAACATGCACAGGACACAATTAGTACGTAGAGGAACTTTCTTTGTAACCCCCAGAGAGTGAGATCTTGAAATTTAAAACCGACCCTGCTATTTCAGATCATTTCCAGCAGCTTGTCTCAGAGGTGTCAGCTTTACCTGGCACACGTTGGATGAGAAGCTGAACGCTTTACAAAGGGTGATACAGAAGTCTCTGCTAGCCCTTTCCCTTCATACTAAATGTGTGAAGGAGGAGGAAAGGAGCTTACGTGATTGACTGTGCAACAATTTCCAAATGTCCGTGKTTTTAATGTTTCATTTAAAAACAATACACTTCCATTTTGTCAAGCTATAGCTGCTGTTTATGGAGGCATGCTGTATTAATTCAAACAATGATATAAAACAAGTTGGGATGGATGTGCCCTTTTCCAAGTACTTTATTCAATTATGTGTGAATTACAAAGCCTAATTAAATGTCTGTTTTACTGAATGTAAAACAATTTCCCTTTTTTGAAGGTGAAATAAACAAGAAAACGAAATTAACTGTGTAAATTTAACATTATGGCTGCATAGTTAATTTTGAATTTTTATATTAATATTTTAGTTTTCTGTTGAAACCACAATGTATTTCAGTTTGGGGGTGGAGTTTTGAGAGGTTGCTTTGTGGGTTTTTTTCTTTCTCACCTTAGGACTGTGCTCAGGATCTCATCTGGCCATGTGAGAGCAGCTGCACTGGATGCTCCAGGCCCTGTAAAAGTTACAGCCTACATTTTTAAAAATAGTTACTGATTTTAGGTAACCATTTTAAGCATGSAAGCCTAAAACTCAAGGCTGCCATGGCATCCATACATTCTTGGCTGCATCTTCTTTTTCTGGGTGGAATTCTGTCCAAAAGAATAAAAAAAGAGGAATATGACCAAGCCCTTGTGTCCTCCAGTTAGCAGAGATTTGCAGAGGCAAGTAGAGCTGTTGTAGGTTGGTCAGCATGTCTCATGTTGGGTTTYAGAAACTGAAGAGCCCAGAAGTGCTGGTGACTTTTGTATATATGACTCATGGCTATACATCAACTGGTAAATGTGGATTTAGACAGAGCATTAAAGACAGGAAACAAATGTGAGCTAGTGTGAAGCTGTGTCAGCAGCAGTCTCGGTGGAAGATGGGAGTTACTGGCGTAGAACTGTAGGAATCCTGAAGTGTTTGCACTGTTTTGTCTCCACGGACAGTGCAGGTGTCGATATGCTGAAGCTGTGGGGTAGTAAAGCTGGGTACAGGCTCATTCTGACCTCTTTATGTCAGTATATATGCATGCATCTGTACTGTGCAATAAAGATRTGTTAATATTGCCATGGGAGAACTGTTGCATTTTCTTTCACCGGAGCAATCCCCAATGACAGCTTTCCCGCAGTGTTAAATTCCCATAGTTATATAATGATATTTATTTCATGTTCTTAAGCGTACGAGTGCCTGCCACAAGGCCTGATTCTCAGCTACTTTCTGTACTCGGCTTGCTGTGTGCCGTGTTTGAGCAGTGGTGGTGTAAAGCATGACAGCGAGAGTTGGTTTTTCCAACTCCRCTTTGCAGAAAAAGAGGAAGGGAGAGACAGGTTCACCGTGAGCCAGGTAATCAAAGCAAGTAGGTCCCAAGTTTTCTTGCTATTATTGAAGCAGCATTTACCAAAAAAGCTACAAAATTCATGTCCACCAGTCTCTTTCTACATCTTTATTTGTGTGATTTCCTATTGCCTTATTTCCTGTCATAGGATTGCTTTGTTTTGTACTCCAGGAGGAGGTTTCCTTGCTAGTCGAATTCCTTGGGAGAGGAGAAGCAATCCTTGTCATGCAGCAACTTTTTCTTTGTCAGACACTTTGTCTCTCTTGCACATTCAATTCACTAGTGCCCTGCAGAAAAGAACATATTGCCTGACAAGATAGCTCTGTTTAATAAGTAGTTAAATCTTTCTATGTTCCTGATAACTTGGCTTTGAGGGAGGCGGAAGGAGGATATTAAAAGCTTTCAGGTACAGACATGTGCTGGAAGGACAATCTTGACACTGTACTTTGGTAGCACATAAAGGTTAAGTGTAAGAGGGATGTTGTGCATTAGTGACTACACAATTCTGTTTCTGCAGGAAAGCATTCTGTATCTTCTAATAATCTTTCTCAGGCATGCCTGCCTAACTTCTAGTTTTTGGCAAGCTCTTAGTTTAAAGCAATTACTTTTTTTTGCAAGGGTGATCAGTCCAGGTAAGTTATGACTTTTCCCCTTTCTGCTTTGAAACATCTGAGCCTCCAAGGCAGTATTTGGTTGCAGTCCTCTTCTCCTCCTGGCTCAAAAGCTTTGTAGAATTGCTGTTATCAGTTTTCTGTCCTGTGTCAGTATATTTGAACAGCAGGAATGCTGCAGCCCAGAATCTGGGACCTATAATGGCTCTGCACGTTCATGATGTTTATGACATATTGTCTGGAGCACAGCAGAATTCTGGTAAGCATCTTGGGTTAAGAAAGATACATGCTGTAACTAAAGCAATATTCTGTTGAAGAGACTGCTATAAGTAAGAATCTCAAGTGCTAAAAGTTTTCCTTTCTAAGCAGTTCCAAATTAATTTATGACACTAAGATGGTCTGTGAGTGCTTGCTATGGCTTTCAGGGAGCTGGTTGCTCACATGATTTAGTCTAGATTTTTTTCTTCATCTGCTGCTCCATGTGTCTCTATGCTTTTTGCAAATGACAGCTCTGAGATGTGTAAAAGTGCCTGAATGGCAAGAAGAGAATCTAGCTGCTGATGGCAAGAACAGACACTATATTCGAGCAAGGAAGAACTACTCTCAAGGTGCTGCTCCCAGAGCTGTCATTTTCCGGAGAAAAAAGATGTCCCATGCAGGCAGGCAAGAGGCAGACAGGCAGTGTATGCAGAGGATGATGGTGAAGAGGGATCTGGGGGAACGGGCAGTATTTCCAGTGAGAAAGAAACCATTTAACRTGGCAACCTAGCTTAGACAAGATGAGTAGACAACAAGAAAGCACAAGAGTAGAAAAACCAACAAGGATCAGAGTGTGAAGAAGCATATTCAGAGGAGCAGAGAAAGAGGGATGAACAGAGGGATGCAGTATTATTTTTTACACAAAAAAGGGAAGCGAACTGTAGTATTACATTGAAGACATATTTATGAATGCATATAGATGTGTAAATATTTATTTATACATACATATACTTATATATAAAATGCACACATTTTCATAATACTGTCTATATGAACAACTGCTGCTAGTATAAAATGATTCTTACGGTCTTAGTGCATAGTTTGAAAAAGCTTATGAACCCCTTTGCTATGAGAGATAAGAGAGCTTCTGTACTTCTCAGCAGAGGGAATATTCCGTAGCATTTTGATACCATTACCTTATTCTAGTTCCTCTGTAATTCTGTGAAGTGGATGTAGAGACTTGGATAATTCAAGTGTATGAGTTAATAAATTACAGTTAGAGTATATCCAGTTACCATAATGGCTCTTAAATAATTAAACAAAGCAATCTTAAATAGGATACTGCTACACCGCACTAACTAGAAAGGTGTCATCAGAGTTACTAAAAACCTATCCCTTAAGGTCCCATTCCACTGTGTACGTAGAGTACAATTAGTGGCTGCTTTGTGGGTCTAGAGGAATCGAGTATAAATCAAAGGCACACAGTGCTTGTAGGGAATCGAGTGGAATTTAATGACGAGAATTGTGTGGGTTATGGAAAATGYGGCTCAGTTGCTGATGATGGTGTGTCGGATGAACCGCCTAGCCTTGCTGCGACTCAGTTGACCCGTCTGTAGGATGGCTGTAGCCCCCTTCCAGGTCACCGCAAGAATTAATGCTTATAAAGTTCTTTCGCACTCTTCAAAGAGGACACTACTTCTTAAATCAACATCTGGAATAAAGATATTCTTGGAAGACAGTGGTGTATATTGACCATGCTTCAATCAGGCCTTGAAGTCCTGATGAAAGCAGAAAGCAATGCTCTCGTAATTAGTTCCACTAACATCTGACAATTTACTTACATAAGTGAAGGATACAAGATTAGTCCTTTGTGAGGACTCTTGCAGGAGCTAAATTTGTACTTGGTAGCAATGAGGTAATAAAGGGCTGATTGATTCTTTGTGCAGACCTAAACGAAAATTTAAAAAAAAAAAAAGGAAGCCTAAAACAAAAGGAAAAAGAATATTTTTTTGAAAAATATTCTCATCGGATTCTCATGCACATAAAAAAATGAACAGTGATGTAAGAATAGTTCTTTTCCATGGAAAACTAGAGATACTGTCTGAAAACTGAGTAAGGGCTATAGAGCATATCAACAAAAGACTCTGTGGAAGAACTTCACTCAAAGGCTTTTTACTGTCTGTGGTATTTCAGATGTTCTCACAGCAGGTGGGCCATATATTGTGTTACTTTCTTTGAGAAATTGCAGGAAAGCAGCTGGTGAAATACAAGGTGTCATACAACACTTGTTTCATATACAGTAAAGCAGGCCAGTAATGCAGGTTTCTATGATTTATCGATAAAGAGCCAAACCACATACTGGAGTTGCCTCTAGACAACTTACTCAGTGCTCTTTTAATAGTAATAACTGAGATTTATGTAGTGCCTTTCATCCCCCAAAGATCCCAAAGCATTTTACGAACTCCTTTAAACACCCTTTCTGAAAGGAAATACAAGGCTCATGAAGAAAATGTGACCACTGCTTGGGCAAGAAACAATTGTCTGGCAAAATACGCAATACAATTATACAACAGTTTGGGACAGGAAGTGAAGGACAAAGGTGTCGAAACAGAATGGCAGATAGTATGTAATTAGATACGTTATAAATAAATGCAATTTATCTAAGTACCCTGGTACTGGAATCTAGCCATTATACTGCAGGACTTCGCTTCCCTTAGGAGAGACATTTGTATTTTTTTAACCTCTAATGTGAAATCAATCCAACACTGAGCATTGAAACTCTTTCCTATGTGTGCAGCTGCAACAAGAATGCATTTTTATCACTGGTAGTTACACTCTTATAGTATCCAAAATCTATCAGGTGCTGTTCAGTTGCTGTAGATATAGTTCTGATACAAAAAAAAAAAAAATCACGGCACAAGAAAAAAAGAAAGGAAGGGATGTACCAGAAATTACGAGAGGTCATATTGCAGCTTGTTCTACTCCTCCTTTCACACTCTGGATTTGCCTTGATCATCAAGCCTGATTTGCCATTGTCATTTTCAAAAAAAAAGCTTTTCTTCTTCATGTCAACTGGGAGGTTGTTTTCACCTTTGTCTCAATCAACGAGAGTAGAAGGCATGTATTCCTACAGTCAGATTGGGTCCAAATCTGATTTAACTTGCATACCGTGTGAATCAGTGAGGCTCTGTGAAGTATAAAGTGGGACAGCCTTTGACGCGCTGTTTTGTTTATTTGTTTGTTTTTAATAAATACTATGAATGTGTCGGAGCAGGCTGTGATATTTTTTAATTCCTTTCCTTGCCCTTTTGAGTCTTCAGAAGCCTTGGAGGGGATGTCTCTGGGAATTGCTTATTTACAGACAAGGGAAGAGAGGTTTATCGAGTAGTGAAAATATCATCTTGTTTTGTTGCTGTATTTTCCACTTTTATTCTGAGAGATTAACCTGTACAAGAAAAGCACTTTAATGGAATATAACTGCTCTATGAAGAGGGCCTGAAGAGATATCTATACAATATTTACATGCTGTCTCAATTACCACTGCAAAATAGTTTGATGATTCAGCAAGGGGCCCTAACAGTATCTTCAATAATTCTTTCCCATTTAGGTCTCTGAAGAAGAACCAAATCTATACTATTGCTTGGTCTTTTATTGCCTTTAGGTCACACATTTCAGTACAGAAAGTACGTATGTAATCTTCTATGAGCTGGAAATGCAGATGAACCAGGCAGCAAGGCTGAGCTGAAAGGAAAGCCAAGAGTTTGTAACAATGCAAGCTGCTCTCCACAAGATACTTTGAGGTAAACGTGCCTGGTTTCCACTTACATTAAAAAAAAAGTGTTGGGGATATACCCCTTACAAGAACACACACAGAACTCTCAACAAAAATACTCTGTAGCAAAGGCAATGTTTTACTTCAAATTGTTTGTGTAGTTACAGTGCAAAGCAAATGTATAAATTTTCATTGTCTCCAAAGGCAAAAGTCCAGGAGTTAAGACAAGTGAAGAAACCAGGAGCAGAAGTTGGAAAGAACTGGTGTGGAAGATGCTGTAAAGAAGAATATTTTTTAACAGTGTCGGAAAGCACATCAGGGAAGTTGGTAGCAAGCGTCAGTCGCTCAGGAATACGCGACGAGCTGTTGTTAAGAATATTGTGACAAGTTATATGGAGCACCAAGGGATACTCCAGACTTTATCAAGAGTGAGGCAATCATTCCCACCGCCATAAAAGTATCTTGGCAGGCAAAGACTATAAATGTAATAAAAGAGGGGGGTGGGGGGAAATGTTGCCTGTGCCCATAAAAGAGGACAGTGATTGTGTAGTTATAGTGCTTCATAAAATCCTTCAAGTTAGCAGGAAGGGAAAAAATTGGGTGAAAAGATGAGTACAAAGCAACCCATTATATTTTTGCTGGAAGCTGGTAGGGTGGATGAGGGAAAATGCCATTGGATCCTTAATCTGATTTTATACCTTTCTATGAACAGCAGCTACCGGCCACTGTCAGAGGCAGGACTCAGCAGGATGGACCTTTTCTCTAATGCAGTACRGACATGTTTTGCATTTGTAGATAAAGTAAAAGAGAGTAGAAAGACTGAGAGAAGCAAAATGATTTCATTAATTAAGTACATACAATGTTTTTACACAGTCTTAGACAAAGAGCCATACAAAGGGCAGGGTCGAAGCTGTGAATTAGGTGACAACTCATTTCTGGATTTCCCCCCCCCCCCCGGAAAGCTGTGGCAAAAAAGAAGCCACACAGCTGCTTTTCTTGATAGGACTCAATAATTGTCCAAATTGGTTTTGCATAAAAATCTTCTTATTACAGGTTTCTTTTCTGACTTAAGTGATCACATTCATCGCTAGCAAATGATATAAATTAGATCACCAACGATTGTTGAAAAAAACCAGTTCTGTCAGTTCACAAGAAATTTTTTGTGACAGTCCTTTACTTTCTCCTCATTTTCTTGAAAAAGTCTTTGAGACTGAAATATAAGTTCAATATAGCTTCTATACATCCTAAACACTAACTGTGGCAGTGCTGAAAGATTTGTGGTTTACCTTAATTTATTCAGGCTTTATTCTGCTTCTGTAAGACAGGACATGGTAACGGGTAAAGATTCAGACTTCAAAATACATGCCTTTGGAACAGGAGATTTCAGTTGTTTAGATATAGCAGTTAATGAGAGCTGTGATAGCTCTCTGGAGATACATAAAAGACTACTAATGACTGGTTCATTTATAAGTGATGAAGATCTCTCAAGATCAAAATCCTTCAAAAAATACAATAAATAGAGAGCTGTGAACTTGTGGAGATCTTGACAGTGGTACACTGTCATTGTCACCCCACTGGTGAGATTTCTTTAATGCTCAACTTTTAATGGAATTATTTTTCATTTGCAACATCTTGCAAGACATTTAATTTACCTTTCTTCTTCTGCTTCACATCTCTGCTTTGCAGAGCCCAGTGGTTTATGGCTACCATATGTCGACATTTTCTCAGTCACATTTTTYTTCTGCCTGAAAGTTTAGTTTGAGTGGAGTTAGAAGATTTTGTGCAATTCTGTGCACCTGCAATGTGTTCAGTGTCCCTTCAGACACAGGAGGACTCACAGCCTCCACTCCTTGGATGGTCAGCCCATTTGGGAAATTTCAGAATTGTTATGCAAACATAGATCAGCTGGACAACATCTGTACAGCAGGTCTTACCCTTGCTGAAACATCAGTACAAGTCTGCATTTCTACATGGAAAATACTTATCAGAAATACTATAGACCTCAGAGGTGAATATTTGAAATGCACACGACCCTCTCCAAAAACACCACTTAATCTCTAGGCACAGAAATACATGGTCATATGTCAACATATGAATAATGCCTTTTTTTATTTATCTCTTTTCAGATTTTCATCTTATTTGTATGCCAATACTTACTGAAATTTGATCATTTAAGTATAAAATATAAAAACCAAACTTGATGTTTATATGGCTAGATTTAGTGGATAAATAAACTAAATAATTATTTCCGGAAGTGTTTTCTTCAGTTTTGTTGATAAACGAATACTTTGTTGACTATCTGGAGCCTTGAACTTGGAGCAAAGGCTAACCAAATCTTACCGCAAGAGTTTATCTCAATTGCTGGGACAGTTGGGCATGAAGCGTAGACCTACGCTATTTGTAAAGTACTTTTATGACTTGTGTATAAAATCTGTTCTATAAATACAGTTTTACTATTACTTAGTTCCCTCACAGAATACTTAATGCAGTCATGAGAAATAAATCTCTATTATTCTTTGCATGTAGCTCTCTCTTGCCCACGTGGGATGAATGGCAAGACTGCCATTAACTCCAGCAACTGACAACCAAATCCATGATTTGAAAGTGAACTCAAATTACAGTGGACAGCATCGGTGTTTCCGTAGCTAGAGAAGCAGGCATTGGTTCATGACCTGAAAAGTATCAAGCATCTGTAACTTTCACTGAAGTCAAATTATAAATGCTTGACACCTCCCAGCGTTTGTCCTGCTATTCTGAAATGTAGAATTTGACTAGAGGAGAGAAAATGCCTGTTTAGCAGGAATATTTCTTCAGGGTCAAGTAATCAGAAAATTCATCAGCAGTTGAATTGTGCTAAGATGGATGGAGCAGATCTCTTTCTACCAAAACTAAAATATGCCACGCATGCATGAAAAGGATTTTGACCACTATAGAAATTAATATAGCTGTGAATAATAATGGTAATCCATTCCAATAACATGAATATTTATATAATATTGCCATCTGATAATGTTTAGGTCAATGAGGAGTTGTAATTACCACTATTGATTAACTCGAAATGATGCATATTGATGACTAATACTGAAATAATATGTTGTTTTCAAAATCCCCTCTTCCACTTCTACTTACTACTTCTTCATCTCAGTCAGCTCTGCAATCTTTTCCATTAGTCAGTGTACCTGTGAGGGCACAGACACTCACCTCTTATGGCTTGTCCATTAGGAATTACCTTCATGAGAGCACTGACTACCATTTGATGTTTATACAAAAAAATGGAATTCTAGTCTGACTTAATCCTAATAACACAAAAGTAAATAAGATCCTGGATTAATAATTGTGCAAACATTATTAATAACAAGAATAAAAATGGTAAATATCCGAGCTTCTAAAGTGTTAATTTATCCATTGTAATATCTGTTTTCATGAGGTCAGGCACAGATTTGCTTATTGCAGATTTACACAAGGGCCTATTTTTAAAATGATGGTGCGAATAGTTTTCACTTATACAGCAAAATATCCATTTCTTGTGGGATTCCCAAAGTGTTTTGCACATGCCAAGATACATCTCCATCCTGCTGACCATCTTTGAGCAATGAAGAAGAAGAAAATTTAACTCAGCCAGAGGGTCATTAGGAAGGTGCAAAAAAGCTCAGGTCTGTTGACTGCGGTTTGACCTGTGGTAACTGGGCCTTGAGATTTTTTGAACAGTAGCCTGTGGACTCTTGTTGAATTAATTCAATATAAGACTTAAGTATCTAGAAGTGGAGTTCCCTGATGCCTAGGGTCACATCCAGATCTCAGAGGTTTGGCTTTCTATCTGGTGTACAGGAAGATTTAGGCAGAGAAAGCAAGTTAAGAATGTGCACTCTGAGGGTGAGGTTTCATGAAAAAGGCTAAACTGAGCCAGAAGTATAGTTTTGTTCCCCCCTCTTCTCTCTTTATTCCCTCCCTTATGCTAGAAAGAAAACTACCCTAGGAAGAAAGAGGGAACAGTGTTCTCCTGGATTAGTGAAGTGCAAGGTCTCTCATGAATGTAAGATGCAATGAAATCATATAACCATAAGTAGGCCACCCCTCTGATTATCGTGAGCTATTAGATCAATTCAACCATTTCAGAGCTCGGATTGACCTCTCTCTGGGTAGTCTATTGGATTGGCTAAGCATGTGGATGCGTTTTCAACCCTGACTCTCTTCCAAAAATGAGAAGTCTCAACAAAGGTCTTCCAGACAGATTTACCTAGCTATTTGGAAGCTAGAGCCCAAAGTCCTCTCCTTAGCATAAGCCCCCACAATCATTCTCTCAAAGAGCTCATGTGATGATGATTTACTCTCGTCTTTTTAAAGAGGAAGGAGAAGCAGTGGTAATGTCACTCCTTTGCCTTCAAGACGAGTGGTTAGAAGCTCTTACCCACAAAGTGAGACCCTGGTCCAAGGCCTTTCTCAGCCACAGTTGTTTCAAAGAAGCTAAAGCTATCTGTTCAAACACCATCCTAGCCACCAATAGGAACAGGAATCCTCTTCCCTAGCAAGCGTAGTCTGCTGCCTGGGAGGAGTGTACTAAGTGATATGACATACAGAAAATGTTGGTAGTGCCATCAGGTAGCACTGAAAATATACACATAATCTGCAGCTTCCAGACAGCTGTTGGTATGCTGATTATGTGACCTTGAAAACATAGCCCCGTACTAGCTACTATGAAGAAAATTAACTCTATCCCAGCCAAAACCAGCACATTCTCCACCCCTTATTCCACACCATTTACGTCATGCCCAGGTCCCACACTATCCAATACATCCTCATTAACCAYRACCCCCCTTCCCACCCTTTGATATAATCCACAGATATCATTCCCTTAGTCTATGGACCACCCCTGTGAAATGTCTGTAAAATGTCCAGAAATATCCACAAAATGTCCATTGAGTTCATTTAGTCCATGACTTTGGGCTCCATCTGTTATGGTGGTCACTCAGGACAGGAGAGGTGGTGTGTTGCGTGGAGTTA
>JAYKAV010003140.1:407156-439623 GCA_035582835.1 Phoebastria nigripes
GCATAGACTTATCCACAGCCACAGTCGCTTTGAGGTGCACCTGTTCCAGCATGGCCTTCTCCATGGGCCACAATGCCTTCAGAGATACACCTGCTCCAGCGTGGCCTTACCCACAGCCACAATCCCTTCAGAAGTAAACCTGCTCCAACATGGCCTTACCCATGGCTGCARTCCCTCCAGGGGTGTACCTGCTCTGTCGTGGGCTTATCCATGGCCACACRCTTWGAGGTGCTCCAGCATGACCTCACGCACAGCCACTGATRCTTCCAGGTGTACCTGCTGCAGCATGGACTTATCTACAGCCACAGATGCTTCAAGGTGCACCTTCTCCWGCATGGRCTTATCCTTGGGCCACAATCCCTTCAGAGGTATTYCTGCTGYGGCACAGACATAACCATGGCCACAGACGCTTCGAGATGTACCTGCTCTGGTGTGGACTTATTCACGGCCACAGATGCTTTGGGGTGTCCTGCTCCCACGTGGACTCATCCACAGGTCACAGTCCCTTCGACTCGAGTTCACACTGGAGTTCCAGCCTGTCCAGTACAGCAGCACAGAAACAGCAGCGATGCCCTGGCCATCTGCCAGCCCAGGTGCATCGCCATTGCTGTTATCAAAATGTTCCCAGGCACAGCACAGTAAGATGATCAGCAGAACAGCAGCACCGCAAGCAGCAAAAGCAAAAAGCAGCCTCTAACGAGCACAAGACTCTACTATACAGTAAGGCAAGCAAGCGCCATGGCAAGCACAGGAGCCTGCCAATTAATAACTAAATGGCAATAACAGCTATAAATTCGATCTCGCACATTCCAATCAAACTTGTCGTTATTTCGAACCCTTCATGCCCCACATTGGGCACCAAAAAGGACTGCCGTGGTTTAACCCCAGCCGGCAACTAAGCACCACACAGCCGCTCGCTCACTCCCCCCACGGTGGGATGGGGGAGAGAATCGGAAGGGTAAAAGTGAGAAAACTCGTGGGTTGAGATAAAAACAGTGTCCTGGTTTCAGCTGGGATAGAGTTAATTTTCTTTTTAGTAGCTGGTATAGTGCTGTGTTTTGGATTTAGTATGAGAATAATGTTGATAACACACTGATGTTTTAGTTGTTGCTAAGTAGTCTGCTAGTCAAGGACTTCTCAGCTTCCCATGCTCTGCCAGGTGCACAAGAAGCTGGGAGGGAGCACAGCCAGGACAGCTGACCCAACTGGCCAAGAAGATATTCCATACCATGTGACRTCATGCTCAGTATATAAAGCTGGGGGAAGAAGAAGGAAGGGGGGACGTTTGGAGTGATGGTGTTTGTCTTCCCAAGTAACTGTTACACGTGATGGAGCCCTGCTTTCCTAGCGATGGCTGAACACCTGCCTGCCGATGGGAAATGGTGAATGAATTCCTTGTTTTGCTTTGCTTGCGTGCATGGCTTTTGCTTTCTCTATTAAACTGTCTTTATCTCAACCCATGAGTTTTCTCACTTTTACCCTTCCGATTCTCTCCCCCATCCCACTGAGGGGTGAGTGAGTGAGCGGCTGTGTGGTGCTTAGTTGCTGGCTGGGGTTAAACCACGACAGACAGTTTAATAAATAAAGCAAAAGCCACGCATGCAAGCAAAGCAAAGCAAATCAAGGAATTCATTCACCACTTTCCATCAGCAGGCAGGTGTTCAGCCATCWCCAGGAAAGCAGGGCTCCATCACGCCTAACGGTTACTTCGGAAGACAAACGCCATCACTCCGAACGTCCCCCYTTCCTTCTTCTTCCCCCAGCTTTATATGCTGAGCATGACRTCTTGTGGTGTGGGATATCCCTTTGGTCAGTTGGGGTCAGCTGTCCCAGCTGTGTCCCCTCCCAACTTCTTGTGCACCCCCAGCCTCCTCGCTGGTGGGGTGGKGTGAGGAGCAGAAAAGGCCTTGACTCTGTGTAAGCACTGCTCAGCAGTAATGAAAACATCTCTGTATTATCAACCCTGTTTTCAGCACAAATCCAAAACCTAGCCCCATACTAGCTACTGTGAAGAAAATTAACTCTACCCCAGCCAAAACCAGCACAACAGACCAGATGGGCTCCTCAAGGCACTGTGGACCTACGTCATGGCCCAGGTAGAAAGCAAGAGGTAGGGACCTATCTGATTAACCAGGGCAATTCTGGGCATGCGCAGTGAGTTCAAGGCCAGGAGGAGAAACCTACTTTGCGTGAGGTGTTTCAGTGGTAAGTATCAGCTGAGCCCCGTGTTGGATTTACTCCTTYCACTTCTGTTTCACTTGGCAACACCTTTTCCCCCCTCTCCACCCTGATCTGTGTCTAATTCTTCTTACACCAGTCATTTAACGAGCAGTGACTTCTCTGAAGCTATGGCCCATTTTCAGTGGTAAGAACTGTTGCTCTCCCTAGTACCATCAATTGCTCCAATATCCAAGGGCACTTTTAAAAATATCCATGAATATAGATTTCTTAAAAGTGATTAAATATATATTTTACTAATAGGATCAAAAGCTTTCTACTTAGTTATCAAGAAACCTTTGATGAATCTAATCCAGAATGTAAGTTATTTAGAGAGAGTAACGTGGTGCAGTTGATATGAGAAGGGGGTGGTATAGGTATGCCTTTCAAACTCTCAACCCTCTCAGAAGTGAGAGGTAAGGGGGCAATAACCCTCTTCAAGCCATGAAATATTAAAAAGACATCTGAAATGTTTCCCTTGCAGATTTTACCTAAAAGTTGATTTATTGGTGCTTTAACGTTCAAGCATATTCAGTAAATAAGACCACAGATGTGGCCATATTTCTGACTTGATAAGCCTGATGAATCATGGGATATGGGACGTTTTATCCTGCAGCCTGTGGTCAAAAGTGAGTGCAGTGATCTCAGCCCTGTTTCTAGTGGTCAGATGTCCACTTAGTGGCCCTAATTGTTGGCCTCTGCAGTTCTTTCAAATGACAGGATGACAGCTTATTCTGGAGGCATGTATGCAGAATAAATAGCCTTAATAACATGCTTGTCAATCCATGACAAAGAAGTTTTCTTTTTTATTCCCTGTGCTTTTCCTATACTATGCAGAAGCTGGACAATTAATCACCTTTTGTGAGAAATACATTCTGCCTTTAAAGGAAAAAGTTGCGTTCCACCTTGAGTTGGTCAGTACTAGGGTTTGACGTTTTATCATTACAAGGTGGCAAAGATATTTTTTCTTCTTTGTTCAACTCTCTTAGCTCACCTGTTCACCAGTCTCTTTCCCACTTTCCTGCGCACTGTAGTATAGGAGCATATCCAGGAGCAGAGTATTTTCATGGGTCAAGCTCTCTACTGCCTAAGCCTTATGCAGCTGCACTAAGACAATCAATTCTGTTACAAAACACTCCAGAAGCAGTGACATTTCCCTTCATCTTCTCTGTGGCCTTTGACAGAACTAAACCAGAAGAATTTAAAATTATTTTTCTTCATTAGAATCACAGAATTACAGAACGGTTGAGGTTGGAAGGGACTTCTGGAGGTCAAGCAGGGCCACCTGGAGCCAGTTGCCCAGAACCATGTCCAGACAGCTTTTGAATATCCCCAGGGATAGAGACTCCACACCCTCTCTGAGCAACCTGTTTCAGTACTCGGTCACCCTCACAGTACATTGTACCTGTTGGATCCATCTTGTCTGGAATTGTCTTCATCTCATATATCCACTATTTTCATAAACTTCCTTAATAACATGCACTGCTGGCTCCTGCAATGGAAATGTGATTTTTATGTTCTATGATGGCTATAAATTTCACCCTTTTGTAAGCATCTCTTTCTTGGCATGTACGTTTTCATACAACAAAATCATAGACTACTCTTATTCTATCAAGTCAAAAGTGACCAAGATTGTCATTTGCCCCTGAAGCTAACAGCTTGTGTCCACACTACTGAAGCTTTCTAGCTTCCAAAACAGGGTGGCTACATCCAAACTTCCTCCTAGGAGTGATCACTGGCCTGTGCTAACTCCCAAACCATGCTTGGCCATTGTTTGGGGGAGTGCTGCTTGGCATGGGCCAAAACAGCACCAGGAACCATCTGAATGATTTAGCATTGCAGAGAGAGAACTGAATACCCATGTCTGGGAATGTTCCTTGGCACTGTTTAATGTACTGTATAGACATAGCTATAAATTCTATATGAAAGCTACATTAATGTGGCTATTAGGTAAATAGGAAGAAACCTTTGACCTTAGAAAACACTTTCTGTGCTACTCTGTCATTGAAAGCGTGGATCTTTCAAGTACTTGTGAGATATCAGTACTTGGGTAGCCAACCTGCTGCTATGTTTGCTGAGAGTATTACTGGGGCATTATAGGGAAGGGGAGAAGTGCCAATGCAAACCTTCTACCTAAATTTAACCTCACAGCTGAGTTAACTCGATTCATATCGAAGGCAGGCAGAATTTCAGACAAATTAAGTGGAGAATCGCAGCGCAGAGGAATACTGCCCCTATTTCACGCCGTCTTGTTATTTCCCTTACAGCACTTCAAAAGGGAAATAAGCCATTCCTGCACACTGGGCTTTGAAGGTGAGCTCTTTTGTGAAAACTCCCTGCAGTGCTGTGTTGCTGAAACCAACAGTTCAAAAATGTAAGCTATACTTTGTTATAACCTGTCTTTTAAGTGGCTGTAGAAGCTAAACACAAATCAAGCAGTTACTTGAGCTATATCTGAAAACAAAAAACAAAACAAAAAAAACCCCAACAATCCAAGTTCTGTTTCCCAGCTCCTGTATTGACTTTCAGGCCCTGCTCACATTTGACTTCATGTCCTGATGAGACCCAGATACCCTTTTTTTCTTTCCTTCATCCATGAACTGGGAAGGCGAACAGGCTCCCAGCAGGGCCCAGTAAGGTTCCCAGCCTGGAAGATCAGGGGCTAGGAGAAACTGGATGAGGCCTTGGAGGTTGGACAATGATGCCTAGGGATGAACATAACAGCCCTGCTAGGAAGAGATAGAGAGAACTCTGTCTTTCATTGCTTATACCACTTGGCCATGTTTCAGTCCTTCAGTCCAACGATGACATCAGACTATGTTCAATGCTTACAGAAAAATATGAATAGATGTTTTGTTGCAGGGAATGATGGTTTTGCAGGTTTTACTCATCTGGTGTATCAGATGAGATGTATATTCACTAAGGGCAATCGGTGCCTGACAAATTTGGTGGCCTTCTATGATGGGGTTACAGCATTGGTGGATAAGGGAAGAGCAACTGAYGTCATCTACCTGGACTTKTGCAAAGCATTTGACATTGTCCCGCACGACATCCTTGTCTCTAAATTGGAGAGACATGGATTTGACAGATGGACCACTCGGTGCATAAGGAATTGGCTGGGTGGTCATACTCAAAGAGCTGCGGTCAACGGCTCGATGTCCAAGAGGAGACCAGTGACGAGTGGCGTTCCTCAGGGGTCRGTATTGGGACCAGCGCTGTTTAACGTCTTTGTCTGTGACATGGACAGTGGGATTGAGTGCACCCTCAGCARGTTTGCTGATGACACCAAGCTGTGTGGTGCGGTTGACACGCCTGAGGGAAGGGATGCCATCCAGAGGGACCTTGCCAGGCTTGAGAGGTGGGCCCATGCGAACCTCATGAAGTTCAACAAGGCCAAGTGCAAGGTCCTGCACATGGGTCAGGGCAATCCCAAGCACAAATACAGGCTGGGTGGAGAATGGATTGAGAGCAACTCTGAGGAGAAGGGCTTGGGGRTGTTGGTTGATGAGAAGCTCAACATGACCCAGCAATGTRCGCTTGCAGCCCAGAAAGTCAACCATATCCTGGGCTGCATCAAAAGAGGTGTGACTAGAGACCTGCTGGTCGAGGGAGGTGATTCTGCCCCTCTACTCTGCTCTCATGAGACCCCACCTGGAGTACTGCATTCAGCTCTGGGGCCCTAGCATAAGAAGGACATGGACCTGTTGGAGCGAGTCCAGAGGATGGCCACGAAGGTGATCAGAGGGCTGGAGCACCTCTCCTATGAAGAAAGGCTGAGAGAGTTGGGGTTGTTCAGCCTGGAGAAGAGAAGGCTCCGGGGAGACCTTCTAGCAGCCTTCCAGGACCTGAAGGGGGCCTACAGGAAAGCTGGAGAGGGACTTTTTACCAGGGCCTGTAGTGATAGGACAAGGGGTAATGGCTTTAAACTGAAAGAAGGTAGATTTAGATTCAATATAAGGAAGAAATTCTTCAGTATGACGGTGGTGAGGCACAGGTTGCTCAGAGAAGTTGTGGATGCCCCATCCCTGGAAGTGCTCAAGGCTGGGTTGGATGGGGCTTTGAGCAACCTGGTCTAGTGAAGTTGTCCCTGGGTGGGAGTTGGAACTAGATGATCTTTAAGGTCCCATCCAACCCAAACCATTCTATGATTCTATGATCAGTACTGAATTGATGTCACACACAGCATGCAAAACATTTTGCACTTCTTTTCAATGCAAGACCCTGCGCAATGGCATTTGTTGTATGTGTTAGTAATACAATTATTAACTTCATGTTAGAAAAAACTCTTTTGCTGACTTACAGGAAGTACGTAAAAATTATTTGATATAAATTGCTTCATAGTATTCCTTACTTGTACTGTCTCAATTGACCAATATTAAAACTAGGTACTCTTTATCTTCATTTCCTTTTGAAAATGTCTGTGAACTCATAAAGGTTTATCCAATGTCCACTGAAGTCAATGGGATATAAAAGGTCTTTTAACAGTGAATTAATTTTTCTGGTGGATTAAACGGCTTTAGGGAAACGGCAAATTAAGTAATGTAAATTATCATTAGCCTAAAGTATTATTTTAATATTATTAGTTTTACTACAATTTCCAGGCCAGGGTCTGATTTCAATTACACTGGTGTGAATGCAGATAACTGTTGACTTAGAGCTACTAAACTTTTTCTGAACGTTTACTAATGTAATAGATCAAAATCTCGATCCCTTGTCCCGCTTGGTGGGACTTCAGGTTTCATTTGCTGGTTTTCCAGCTGATATTTCTGGTGTGCTCTACAACAGTAAAACCCACTATTCTTTATCAGGGTCAGTCTTGTTTCCAGACACATTTTTTTTCCCCTTTACCATTGTTTGCTCTTTCTTTGGAGAAGAAAAAGTGATGCAGTTGCACAGTTAATAACTTTTTACCTTACTACTGATTTAAGTCCTCACTTTCTTTAAGAAGTTATTAAAAAAAAAAAAAAAAAACCAAACAACACAACCAACACCTAAGCTTTTCTCTAGTTTCTATTGAAAACATACAAGAAAAATGTAATTCCTACCACTCTGGAATGACAATACTTTAATGTCTGTCTCCCTAATAAAATCTAGGGGAAGTTTATTTTCCCTAGGTAGCCTTGTATGTGCATAAATAACAGGATTTATAAACAAGTCTCCCTATCCATATGGCCACCCATCTGGTGGTGAAGAATCCCAAGAGAGATACCAATTAGTGGGAGCACAAACATAAAGTTAGGAAAAGCTACTAAGACTGTTATTTGAACAGTTTGTAAATGATAAATCCCAGTATCGCAATGAGAACTAATGCATTTCTGAAGTGTCTTTCATCTTGAACAACCCTGCTGGTACTTTCCAAGGAGGAATTGTTGTAAACGTAATTATATGATGAGTCTTGTGATACACAGGGGAATTAAAAATGAAACAACTTTCTGGGAAAAAGTGCAGAGATTAGGGGATGGGCACCTACATGACCCTGCCATTAAAGACCTGGCTCCCTCTGCGTAAATTCAGAGCCTTCACTTGAACACGTATGTTTCCAACGCAATAGAAAGGAGAAATTAAACTTGTGGGAATAATGACCACAGGAACTGTGTGCCCCTGTGCAAGTGGGTGCGTCACGTTAGAGCAGCAAATCCCAGAGCCCCTTTTTTGATTATTTCTTATCCAATTAGCTTTCTAACTTCCATCAGACAGCAGATGAAGGAGCAGGGACTTAAGATCAGCACGAACACTCTCTGCAAACACACACATGCACCTTCATCTCATATTCTTGGGTATGGCCCGGCTTGAATTTGGCAAGTTGTTTGGACTGTGCCTGTGCTAACTGCCAGTGTACTCTGGGAGAGTTGGTGGATATAGCTTGACAGCCCTTTTTTAAACCTGTCTGCTCTTATATTTGGATTATCTTTGGATTCTCAGTATTCCTGAAAAGAAACTAGACTGTGTAAGGAGCCAGAGCGGAGGTGGTTTTAAACTGTTTTAAAGCTATGTCCAGAGTTATCCCAACAATGTTTTTTTATTGACAACACCTAGGTGGCTGCACTCTGAGCATAAATACTCTTGTCAGCTTTCTGCTCAGCACAGTAGCTGCCCCGAGTCTCATTTTGTGGTATGTTATTCTCTATGTCTCATACCCAGAGTCCAGACACTCAGCAAAGAGTTCTGGATTCTGCCCAGGGGGAATCAGACCTCTAAATGTCATATATTAGTTTCCAGGCATAGGAGTCACTTATTGGATCTAGCTTAGGAAGCAAAAAGTAGACTAAGGGGAATGAATACCTTTGGTGAGGAAGTAAGTATTCATGTCCTTTTCAATGGCAAATGTAGGATACCGCCACTAATCATTTCTGCCAATTTTTATTACTTAGACACTATTCAAATGTGATTTGGGGAAATTAACTAACTAAAAGACCCTCAACTGAATATTTTGGAATACGGAATGATTAATCTTCCAGCAAGATCTGAAAGAATTTCTGATGTATGGAGTGGTTTGATTGGTAGTCATGGGGAAGATTTTCAAAGGTCAAGGCAGAAGAGGAATGCAGAATTTATCCAGGGAAAGACTGGAGTTTGCTATATAAGCAAGTTAAATTTACATCAAATCTAAAGAAAGGTTAACATTATTTAATGTGCTGAAAAACAAATGACTGTAATACATACTATTCTACCACAGTGGTGCACTACACATGCAATAAAGATTAGGGAGCTCAAACTATTATTGTAAGCATGTATGGTTATTGCAAAACTTTGGATCAGAATTTCAGTTTTTGTAAGATTTTCTGGGTACAGTTAGCTTATATCATCCAGATGTCTGCATTAAAAGAATTTATAGCAAACCACGTTTCTCCTCTGATTAGTGACTATAAAAGCTGTAACGTATCATTCCAAACACACAGTGTTTCAGGGGCTTTGAGTCAAATGTGATCACTTTACCAGCAAAAAGATATGTACTCATTTCTTTTCCTTAGCTGTCAGAGCTGGTAACTCAGTTTGGAATATGGCAGTCAAACTGTGCTTTTCTCTGCTGGCACTTTATTGCCAGCAGTAACAATTCAATAACACCTCTATAACCCTATTGCCATTTGCTTGTCCCTGAAGTTACACCAAGACAAAACTGCTCTGCAGAAAATGTCCTTGTAGGGATGGAAATGAGCATCATGTGGAGGCAGTGGGACATAACCTGAAGACAATATGGATAAAAATGTGACAGCACCTTTATTGCCAGTAGTGATACAGAAGAACAAAAAAGCTTCTGAGCCATGTGTGTTCAGTGGGTCCAGATACCAGAGCTGGCTGTTGAGGAGATGACTCCAAGAGTCAGAGACTCTGGGGGTGTAAGTACGCGCTAGAGCAAGCATGGTCCTGAATCACAGCCTCCAGACCCTTGGTGGGTATGTCCATGTGGCATTTGCTGTGGTACACCCCAGCTCTTGTTATCACAGTATGGGAACAGGCTTGGCTTTGTAAAGCTGGAAGTATTAAAGGAAAAACCCTTCAAATTTTAAACCGAGCTTATTTGATATGAAAATCACTGACATGCAATGCTTATGGAGCTCCACAGTCACTTTGAAGAGCAGAAGCACAGTGTAAATAGCTATCAGAGAGAACTTATAGGACTAAAATTATCTACAGTAAAAAAGGTACAATGAGACACTGAACAAAAAAGAAATCTGTGCTTGCATTGTCAGGATGGATGAAGGGTATGGATCTGTGTCTCTGAATAGCATGTTATTACTTACCAACCTGAAAGACGTCTAGAGATAGCTCAGCTGTTATGATACCCATATTTCATATTGTACTTAATATAAATTCTCATCTAAATGCATTACTGATTGTGGTAATACAGCTTCATTTGAGTTTTTAATTCTGTTGACTTAAGTATGACTATTTCATATTTGTTTGTAATAGCTATACATGCCGGCTGTGCTATGCATATTGTATTCTCCCTCAGAGTTTACCTGAAGATGTGAGGTGAAAAGTGTGGAGTTTAAATCTTCAGAGAATGAAGAGGTAATTGGTGGATGAAGAGAAAGGCTTATGAGAAATCCAGATAGACCAATGACCCAAGTAGGAAGAAATCTTTGTGGGGCAACAGGAACTTACTGAGCTGGATGCTTTTTGCCTGTTACTTGTGTCAATTTTTGAGATATTTATGTTAAACAGTAATAAAGAAGCTGTTACACCRTCCACTAAGGAAATGGCAAAAGAATCATGTCATATCTGGGCAGGAGGTGAGTAACCTTGAATGGCAGCCTGTACTGCTGGAATAAGGGACTCTTCATAATAGCTAGAGACAAGCATTTTTCTACTCAAAGGGCTTATTTGTGGGCAAGACATCAATGTGATTCTTTATAATATTGATTTTTCTCTGGGAAGCTGAGACAGTGAGGAGGATATTAGCTGATGCAGTGCTAAGGACCTCAGATTACTTGTGTGTTGACACTAGCAGCCTAATTGAAGGAGTCCAATGTAGGGCCCGTTTATGACCAGAGATGAGAGACATAGGAGAGCACTTGAACTGCAATTTCCTGAAAAGAAACAGAGGTATGTCCAAAATGCAGTCTCCAAGCCTGAACAGCCAACTGTGAGAAGGTATACAAGAGGGAGTAATGGTCAGTTAACTCATCAGCTCTTCACAGCTGTAAGGGTCATGATAATTCCTAATGCCTGGGAAGGAAGTGAGGAAGTGTCTTCTAAATTACTGGAGTATTAATATACTTTCCCAAGTTTAGAGGGAATACTCACTGTCTCATTCTGTCCTATTTTCCCCCAAAATGTTCTGCTTATTTTTAAGAATTACTGCCTTAAGAGTCCAAGGGACCCCCACTGCTGACTCCTGAAAAGTGTGACTTCCTGCAATTTCACCAGCTTCGGTCTAAAAACTTTGATTAGCAATCTCTTGGCAACTTGGTTTCTCTAACAATGTTATGGAATCTTATCAAAAGGCTTTTTAAAAATCCACATACATAATGTATTCTGCATCTCCATTAGCCACATGCTTACTGAGTCCCCATAAAACTGTGACTGGATTAGTAAAACAAGATTTCCCTTGAGATAAGCCCTGACAACTTTTATCCAACACATTGTGTTTATCCGTGAACAAAGTGATCTTACTCTTTGTTACAGCTTCAACCATCTTATGAGTGATGGGAGCCAGACTTACTGGTGTGTATTTCCCAGGACGAATGACCTAGAGGGTCTGTTACTGCTTCTGCACTTGCTTTTCTACAATTGCATCACATGAACTGGTGTCTCAGTCTCCCTATCTGGAGATAAAAATGTCAAGAGGGGCACTGTGGAGTGTCATCAACTATTATTTGACATCCTTATGTGGAGAATACTGTGGGTATACAGTAGATTGTTGATGCAGACAGATCTTCCACTTCCAGAATGAACAAAGGCTATATTCACATTCTGCTGGAAAACTAACCAAAACAGCAATGGTGTGTGCTCCAAACTTCACAAGTGGTAAGCAGTACAGCTTCTAGAAGAAAGCAGGCTGCCCCAGGTTTCATAACGCTGAAATTATATTTTCTGGATGCAAAAACTCTCCACCAGGTTGGAGAATGGATGGAGTAGAAGTCTGTTTCGCCTTCCCATAGGACCCTGGCTGTCTTGTCTGAGGATTTCTAGTTGTGATGGAGGACAGAAGGAAACTGATACCTCGTTTTATGTACATTTGATGTCAGAGCCATTCTTCTAAGCAATAAATTTACTGGGCTTTTGACAAAACCYAACCTAAGAGTCCTTAAAGAGAAGTAGTTGGTTGGCACTGCCAGGAAGTCTGAATACCGGAGCTGGGGGCCAGCTCAGCGCGGGCGCAACCGAGGGTGGCCCCTTCCCTTGGATGACCGTGGGGAGAATCTGCTGGGGAGCACCATGAGGAGGCCATGTCTAGGGCTGACTTCTGACCCAGGGGAGCTGCTTTASCAGAGCTGCAGCTCTGGTCTTCTGTCCCTGCTCGAGCTATAGCTCCGCTGGGTTGCAGCCCTGCATGTGCTTGGCCATGGGTCCTGCTGAGACAGGCCCCAACCCTGAACCGTGGGCTGATGTCCTGGCCYGGCCTTGTCCATCCCCGTCCCCACAGAGATGCCTGATGCTCTTACCTGGGGCTGTACCTGACTGTCCATCGGTCTGCCCTGCTTCCTGGCTGGGTGTGGTGGAACAGGCTCTGGCTGGTGAGGCCCTGCCCTGCCCACCCCCATGGGGAGCCCATGCTGCTACTGGCTGCCAGCCCTCAGGGAGCGGTTTACCCTTACGGCACCCTGACAGTTAGTGAAGGAAGAAAAGTAACATTCAGCTTTTATAAGCAAAGAAACAGAGCCATCTGGGAAAAGTTTAGGACAGTGTATCCAGTTTGGGGTCCTCCAGTGCAAGAAAGACATCAGCAAACTGGAAGGAGTTCAGTGGAGGGCCACTGAGATGGTCAGGCTGGAGCACTGGCCCGATCAGCAAGGTTATGCCATCTCCATCCTTGGAGGTTTTCAAGACCCTGAGCAAGGTGGACTGACCCCACAGCTGATGCTGCTGGAGGCTGAGCTGGAGACATCCCAAGGTCCTTACCAATCCGAGTTATTCCAGGATTCTATGTTTCTAAGTTATTATTAATCATAAATTTTYGTAATAGGACCAACCAAGAATGGGTCTGTGCTAAACAGAGCACGACACAAATTCGGCATTGTAGACCTTTGATTGTCTTCTTTATTTCTTGACACCTACTTGGCTTCTCTTGCACTTTGATGGAATATTGCATTCTCAACTATGAGATGTTCCAGTTGTAACAACATGCGACAAGAATGKCATATACCCCTTCAAAAATGAAGAAAAAGTGTAAATTTTCTTATTGATAATTTAAAAATTAACTTTGCTTGCTCAAAACCTTCTGTTCTGGACCTTGTCATAGATTATTCTTTGAARAGTCTTGTTTTTGTACTGTCTGATGTAGTGTTTCATTCATCTGAAAGTGATATTTATTTAACAGACCAAAAATAGAATTTATATATATGATGTATAYAGTGAGACAAGTCTTTAGCAGCAAAAATCAATGTGACTTCCTTGAAATCCATGGAGATATATTAGTATGTCAGAAACCTTTGTGACCATTACATATCATCTTTGCATATCTATGTAAGGCCTATCTTGGTCACACACAAAATCTCATTTAAGGCCTCATTTCACTTAGGTATTTTAATAGTTGCCAAAATTTAAGCATGTCATTCAGTTGATTGCAAAACGATTCATCGTGTATTTAAGCACCCTGCTGAATCATTATAAGGAAAATAAGTGAGGGATATAAAGGATAATTTTAAATAGTGAAATATGCCTACCAGCATACTACAATGCTCTGAAATGCATATGCTCCTTTTTCTCAAAAACACAAAGAGAAAAGCAAAAAAAGTGTAACTTCTCTGCAGGGTCCCTGGTGAAGGATTTGTAAAGTCAGCAAATTCCTTTTCTGTTTGCTTTGCAGTGCAGTACCTTCACTTTTCAGTTGCTTTCCCTGTAACATAGACCTGTTCTTTGTCGCTTGACCTCCTCTGTTTCTCCCTTTACAAACAGCTCTTTTTTTTAAAAAGCCCTTCTGCTCGAAAGCTTGTCAAGTGCTGTGGTTTCTATTTTCAGCTTGCAGTTAAAAGCTCGTTGTTATTTTCACAATCCTCCCTTCTTGTGACTTTTACACTACATAAAGGCTATCCAATTCCTATTGCAAGAATCCTGGCAATCAAATTAGGGCAATTGAACGTAAGAACAAATCCTATCATGTCTTAGATTGCATTTGGAGTGATATGCTTGAGGAACTGAAAAGGAAAAATATACAAGTGATGCTCAAAAAATAAGCACAGGGAAAGGTTTTTTATGGCAGTACAACATTGTCCTTCCACAGTCRTCGTGGCACAGTCCAATTTGCTAATTAAAAAAGCACCAAAGAAAGATTTCRGTGTGATCCAACACCACCGTTGGTAACTAAATGTGGAGCCACTTTGAGAAAGACAGCTGTAACAGACCAAGAAACTTGTGTAAATGTGGACAGAGATATCATGAAATATATGGTAAATATGACTTTATAAGAGCAGACGCACATGTACAAACAGACGAACCAAGCCCTGAAGGCATGACATTACTCTGCACATTTTTATTTCTGTTTGAAATGACTGAGGGATTATTAGTAGTTTTTGCATACAGGAAAATGAATTAGTTGTGGGGGACCTCTGTGTCCAGAAGCTTCACCAGTGCCCAGTGAGTCTTGCTCAGTCACCTCAGTCAGTCATTTGGGTTTAACTCAATGGAAATAATGGCAATTGTCCAAAAAACATGCTTTGTTAGAACTTTACACTCTGGATGTTTTACAGTTTCTGTGGTTAAAGGACTACACTAATTCTATAGCTCATCCAACTTAAATTTGTTATAAGTGTTTCCTCTTTCCAACTATACACTTCAATAAACAGGAGACAAAGTTGCCAAGTGATTGCCTATGATTCATCTTCCTTTCAAGCTGCTCTTTAGAGTACACAGTATGCAGAAATCCACAAAATCTTTTTTCTAACATAGGTTTGTTATGTATTATAAAAGATGGTGTGAGCCAGTAACTGTGACACGGATGGGAGTTTGGAAGCTCTAGATTCAGTTCTTGGTTCTTCACTAGAATCTATSAAAAACCTTTAAGCTCTTTCATTTCTCTCCACCTAAACTCCCCCTCAGGGATGCACAGTAATTAACCCTTTCTTCTCCTCTTCTATTATGCTTTTTGCTGTTATTGCTCTATTTTTCAGTAATTCTATACAACGGCTCAAACAATGAGCTCCAGTCTTCATTGCCTCACTCATCATTGATCAGATCACTCACCAAATGATGCCAATACTGTGTTATTCCTTGCTTTTTATATAATGAGAAAAATATGTGGGGAAAATTAACACTAATTTATCCGTTGAATCCAGACCACACTTCTAAGACTATACTTTCAGCAGATCTGCTTTTTGTATTATTCTCTCCCCTCTTGACTACCATTTTTATCTCTTGACATTCATGTGATGTCAGCACTTCAGCCACAAAGTGTAGAAAAATATTTACTCTGTTTGCTACATCATCTTGCTCCCAGTTACAGCAGATGTGTTTGCATYGCTTTTCAATTCAGAGGTGTGTGAAAGCAGATTCAAGTTAGGCTAAAGGCTAGACTCAGCTCTCTGCTGAACAAATTGCTCTGCTTGCTGACAATGGTAGCTGCTTGTGAATGCATGTAAGAATAAAATTGGTATTAAGATTACAAGATTTATGGGGCACTGAAGATGTCTTTTTCTTCGCTAGAACATGTGTCTGAATCAAACGGTCCCATTCATTCACAGGGCTGTAATAAGACCAGTGAGGAAGCTCAATGAGYACTTAGTTGCAGGGTATGGTGATTGGAAAAGGTTCAATTTTTTTTTTCCTTATTGTTGTTGCAAAGTAGGTTGAAGCAGGTTTTCTAAAATTGTATCAATTGCAAAAAAAAAAAAAAATATCTCATGGGGAAAATACTTTGGAATTAAAATATTGGGGATCTGGATTTGTGGGAAAACCTACTTTGAAAATTGGGTTTGGAATTTTCTATTTTATTATTTTGTGGTGTTTGTGTCATTATTTATTTTGATGTTATTTTGAAATAAATGAGAAAAAAATCATTTACGACAGTGGCATTGCTGCAGCTGGCTATGCTATTTTCCTGGGGTGGTGGTGGGGTTGTGGGGAGTGTTTACAATCTTCAGTGGTCCCATGACTTCAGACTCACTAAAATATCTTGACCAGAAGAAGTGTCTCCTGCCTCCTGTTACAATGAAATCAACTGAGGTTTTGTCAGTTGAAGTTACCGTGATTCATGATGTAAACCTACTCCAAAACGTAGACATTTCTACAAAGTAAACATTTGGATTTTTGACTTGAATCAAAACTCGTGGAGTAAACTTCAGTCCATAAATGTACTCATCGACTAAATCTTACTGTTTYGATCTACTGGAGGCGGGACACTTGAACTTAGTGGGTATTCTGAAAGCCAATGAACTGTCTTATGTGGGGCTTCATAATTAGAGGTGATGCTTCTGGAGGAGATTCGTGTCTGCTGGAGAAAGATTATTCCCCTGTTTAGAAAGAATTATCAACTTACCAAATAAGACATCTGGCCATTCACCTTCTTGGCAAAAGCCTCTGGAAATGATTGATGGCTCATAGTCCGGCACAAACACAAGGGTCTGCCAGTGCTGTAAATTCCTCTGTTGTCTGTACATCCAGATTAAACGCTGAGTGCTGTTCCTACAGTCCGTGAACTAATCGTAGGCTCAGTACATTGGCAGGAACAGCAAACGAACTGATACAAACTAAATTTGCTTAACTAAATTAAATGCATGGCAATGCTAAAAGAACTAAGTTGAGGGCCTTCAGAAAATATCAGGAAGGGAAAAATTATAGTCTTGTTTCCTGGGGGAAAAAAAAGACAAGATTTGAAGGGAGACATCAGGAAAGAAAATCTTTTAAATATAATGTGCATATGCACTGAATGCTTCATGTTTTTAACACATAATCTGGATTTGCTGTTGCTTGGAGTGATAAGTCTGAGAAGTATCTGTGCTAGATGAAAATAGAAAGCTTTCAAAGATTTAACCATGCAGTAGAGGGGAGAAAATGCCCTTCAGTTTTTTTTCTTTTCAATAATACAAGTCTGAGAAACACAAAGTGGCAGAGAAGCATTTGGAAGGAAAATGCACAGTAATTACCTAGGCTTTGAGGTTCCATGGAGATTTTTTGCAGGGCCAAGTTCTCCAGTTTCACTGTTGTGACTGAAAGTGAAATTTATCCCTGAATATTGGTGTGGCAGCCACTATCATCTCTGATTCCCTAATTACACTGCCCTTAACCAGAGAGAGAAAATACCCATGATACTGCCTTGGCTTGGACTGATCCTGCAGAAATTCCTCAGGAAGGGAAATCCAAAGGGATCATAATTTTTTCTACTGATCATAATATTTCTGACAGCTTCTGCAACTTTTTTCTCTCTTTTCAGCAAACAGGTCTGCCCTGTAAGTGGAAGGAGAAGTGGTCCATGCCCCTGCCCCAACTCCCTCAGCACCTCTGCAGGAGAAGAACCATTCACAGTCAGGTTTACCTCTGGACTCCAGGGTTTTTCACTTCTCCCGCCTGCTCTCTGGCAGTCCTGCAGCTGGAATTATGCTGCCTCCAACAGGAATTTTTCCAGCTACAGAAAGTAACCATAGCAAAGCGATAGAAAATCTGGCTGCACTAATCACATGCCCCGTTTTCCCCAGGGCTGAAGGCTGATGGCTCCTTTACATAACTTATTCCATCTCGTCCTCTCTGCTCAAATTTCCTTTTTCATCCTGTCAGCCTTGCCTTGAACTGAGAGCAGATTTTGCCATAGACTTGAACCATGGACAAGCAGAAAGATCGGCAATAGAAACCTAGAAATCTGTTCTTCCACCTGATTGTGAAAGTTGTGAGCTCTTCCAGGCTGTTATCTCTGGAGGTTGGCCAATTTTCAACCTGGAAGTATGAAATGTATTTATGAAATCATTCACAATCAAACATTTCCAGCTTGTTTGGAAGAGTATTCTGACATGTAGCTCTTCTCCCAGTTCCACAAAGTGGTGAAATGGAAAAGGATGAAATCTATATTTAATGAATTAAAATTTCATCCAGAGTAAGCAATTCTGTGTCTAATGCAGCCAGCTCTTGCCAAGTTTTCAAGAAAACAATCGCTTTCACCTGACATTTATTTCTTGAATAAAGCCATACTTGAGATCAGTATGTTTTCATGCTGAGATTGTTAGCAAACTGAAAATAGACAGAAAAGTTTGGCCTTTCCAGCAGGACAGCAACACAGAATTTATTAACAAGAGCAAGGCATGACAAAAAGAAATCGTATGTGTATTCCTTTAAATTAAGGGGATTACTGTAATGGGACATCTGGTACTTTAAAGTGCAGATTGTAAAGTCACTATGCTGTGTCATTTTAATYCCCGTAAGTAAATGCTCCCTTCCAGCTTCTTTTCCTGTACTAGTTATTCTCCTGCTTGCTGTCCTTGTATATGGGAAGAACAAATCCAAGGACAAAATGTTGAGAAGCAATTTGATTTTGTAGACACTTTGTCAGGCTCTATCCCCAGAACTTCTGTGGATGTGGGAGAGGAGGGAGGCTATGCTGTATGGCTAAATCACACGCTTTAACATCTCAGCTTCAGTTCAACACGACATCACTTCAGGCAGACCCAGAATTTCATATGGGAACAGTTAAATAACTGAGAACATCTAAAGCAGAGCAGAACAAAATCAGGCAGTGAGGGGTAAATGCCTACAGGCAGGCCAAATCTACAGAAGAAAGAAAATTGCAAAGCTGTATATTCTGCATAACAAAAGAAATGTACTTGTGATGAAGGCTGGCTAAACTTATACCAGTTTTGGATAAGAGATAACAATTATTGCCATTGTAATCCTGGATAATTCCTCAGTATAATTATCAGCCTCGCCAAAGTTTATTACACACGTGGTGGCTGGAAATTCGTGAAGTCTGGGTAGTTGCTAGCCTCTGGATCAGGATAACGTTCTGCTTTTTTTTGTTTGTTTTAATCTGCTATTTCAAAAAGCAGATTATTTCCTATTTTAATTTTAAAGACGACTCTTCAGAACATATAAATAATCTTACTCTGGGCTGATAGTCCATATCTATGTTTGAAAAAAATGTTTTGAGTTTTATTGAAAAAAAGACAGATTTATAATACTTATAACTATATTTATTTCTAAACATTCTTTCTGCTAACATCCATTTGCTGTATAAGAGAAGAACCATCTGTGAATATCTGAATTTCATTAAACAGATGATAAGTGTTTAGTAATAATGATTTCATTAAACAAATGCTAGTATTTTGTTTTCCACAGGATTAATACATTTCATACACAAGAATTATCATAAACTAGTACGGACTTAAACAATTTGCAAACTGGAAATAGTCCCAGAACTATATCATTTGTTTAGCCGGTTCAGATTAATTAAGAAAAACAGGTTACAAATCTTAATTATTATTAAAAATTCCTCTGAAATTAAAAAAAGAGACAAACACGGGTTTTTATAACTTTTGCAATTTATTTTAGAAATGGGTAGCACTGCTTTTAACATCACTTTGTGTGACTGAATTTTTTGTAAACACAACTGTTTTCTCACAGGTATTTAAATGAAAGATCTCTTTATGTCTTTCAGTAAAAGATTTCAGCAGAAAGGCTTTCAAACAGTCTGAAAGTCATTTTGATGCACAGAGTTAAAAACCGAACAAATGTTTTGCCTCTACTTATTGTAGCTGTTCAGGTGGCAGAGAGGGTCCAAGACATCAAATCAGAGATACTCACTAAGTGAGCAAAACCAAAGGTGGGCACTGACAGCTTGAAGAGCTGCAGTGAACTCCAAGCACAGAGCAAATGCTGATAAAGAGCATCACCCAAGCACAGAGAAGAGGGCACCATGAAGGCTTCAATAGTTTTCTACTGGTTTCTGTTGCCCACATTTGCAGAATCCATTTCTCTTATCTGCTGTGATGTAGCTGCTCAGAGCAGCAATGACAGTTTGAGATGACCTTTGTTCCYTTCCTTTGACTTCCAGCTCTTCTCTCATTTGCAAAAGCCTGAGCAGGAAATATCTACATGCCTTCCTACTCCTCCTTGCACTGCCCCCCCTGAGATTACTTCTCTAAGAGGAACTGATGAGTAAAACAGCTGAAATTTTTTTTTCCATTTACATCTTCCCAGGGTTTCCAGCTGATTCCATCTTTAYTCCCAGTTTATAGCACAAATTTTTGTTATTAGTCAGTAGTACATGACCCTGCATTCAGTACAAGTGAGTATCACCCCATTTCTAGCGTGGCAGGACTCAGACAAACCACCGCTCCTCTGGATCCACCCAGTCCTGATCTGTGCTTATCACAACTTTAGGTCAATGGAGAATTTCAATAGCCTTTTTATGCTGTGTTCAGTAATTAAAATATGGTTCTGAGGAGGAACTCTGGAGAACTTCCCTAATATCTTCTCTTCAGCCTGACACCTCCCTGCTGGAGTGCAGTTGGTTATCAGCTCCCATGAGCTAAATCTCTTCCCACTTTACAGATGTTACACTGATTTTCCATTTTTCTACCTGAGTAGTGTTTTCCCATCTGGCACCATGTCTAGTGCCCTAGTTAAATTCAGACAGATTTCATCTACTGCATTTCCTTTGTCTGGGTAATCAGTTATGCTATCAAAGGGAGATATCTGATTATTCAAGCATTATCTACCCTTGGTAAACTATTTAGCATTTTATCTCATTTTCTGTTTACCTCATGTAAGTAACRTTCCTCAAATTCTTTTCAAACTTATCATAATATTGAAGCCAAAGCTCTGGAGCACAACTTATTCCAATCATTTCCCTTTCCCCTCACTTGAAGATGAACTGTTCTCCAGGTATACTGACATAAACCCTTCCTTGTCATTTAGCACATCTTCATCTCACAGATCTCCTGGAGTCTGGAGAAGGGGGCAGCCCAGCCTGCCCGCTGGCTTCTTTCCACCTCAGAGATGGGGCTTTCCTTTTCCACAACCTCTCATCATCACTTTGCCCTATGTTCAGTGCCATCTTCCCAATGGAAAAAGAAGACACTGTATTACCAGCGGGGCACAAAGAACTTGGAGAAATGCTTTATCTAGTCCTCACCAGGAGTAAGAGTTCTTCTTTACAGCTCTCTCTGTAGCTGTAGAGCAACACTGTGCTATTTTTCTTTATGTAAACAGGCCATTCTTTACATCCAGTCAAAGTAATTGCAAACAGCATTTTGACTGCAAAAGCACAGAGGACTTCCCAGACTTAGATGAAAGTAGTTAGTTGAGGTTTATATAATTCTTGTTTGAATTCATTATACATGCATGGATACATGAATCTTGCAAGAACTTTTCTAACGATGTATTTTGGTGCCTAAAGAATACCAGCCTGCAGACATAAAAGCCCAAGTCCAGCAGACCCTTGTATCAGAAATTCTTATCTAATTTTCCATATTTATAGGAGGATAATTACCTTTCTCGTCTCACCCCACACTGTTTTAACAAGGAGTTAGATAAATTTCTTTTTCTTGCAGAGAAGGTAGCAAAAGTTTGAGATCCAGTTAACCCTGACTGGTAATCCCAGTTCCCTCATTGGCCCACACTGGGATTCTCATCAGGTCATTTACATCAGCATTTTCAAGGGTCTTTGACAGGCTAGTTGCCTTCACTTCTTATTTCTGAGTAACGTGAGAAACCAAGAACTTGGTTTCTGTGGTCCAAAGCCGTGTTACTGTGAGGTCAGAGAGATGGAGCCGAGAGGATGCCAGGCTCCTGGCTGCCAACTTATGCGCACTGTGGAATGTACTGTTCAGAAATCCTTGGTGTACACATTCACTAAATAACAGTAGTAGTAGAACTGATGTGATATACTGTTGTCTGGAGCATTACAATTTACTATACTTTCACAGATCAGATGAATGAAGGAAAGCTAAGAAATGATTACTCTGCAGGAGCTTGAATCAATCCCTTCCCATTCTCTACCAGACCTGGAAACATTTTGCTCTTGCAAATAATCTTTAATCAGATAGGTCATGCTATTAAAGTCAATGGCTCCTTCTGTGAATAAGGACTACTCAGCAGGCTAAACATTTGCTGGACTGATTTCTAATTCTTAAAATGCTCACAGAAAACACAAAATGCTTTATATAAATTTTTGTTGCTGTACGTCACATTTTACTACAGAGTGAAATTTTATTGCTAGTTGTCATTTATTAGGAAAAAAAAAGAGAGAAATATGAGCAGGACCCAGATGGCATTGTGCTTTTTACATAATTGCAAAATACTTATGTTACAGGCAATTTTCATTATGTACTAATCAAACTTGTGTAATCCTGTCACTGCACTGTCAGTACGATTATCACATCTATTTAACAAAAAGTTGAAAAACAATCATAAGGAAAAATAGACAAATTAATGGTTGTCTCAACAGAGACACCAAAGTGAAAAAGATCCTGCCGCAGATGTAGTTCTCAGCTCAGAAGTCAGAATGAATTGTAGCATTGGTGTGAAATACTCCGGAGAAAAGCAAGTGGTATGACAACAATCAGACAAGATCACAGGAGCAGTTAAGCCAGCTAGCAAAGATTTTACTACGTCCCTTGTGAACATCTGAAAGTAGCACTCAGAACCTGCTGTGTTTCCTTTCTTTGCCGTGCAGAGAACAATAATACCTGAGAGCATCTTTGTTATATGTGGTTTGGTGCTGAAGGAGTTCTGGGACATGAAGAAAGAATCAAAATGTAACAGGAACAGTAAGAGACAGGCAGAGTGTTCTCGCAGCATCCCAGAAAAAGACATCACAAATTTAGCATCACAGCCTGTGCAGGAAGGAAAGGGGACTCACAATTCAAACCTTGCAGTGGCTGCACAAACAGGCATTGAAAGTGCAAAAAGTGCTGCTCTAGGATTAGTGTGCCACAGGACAGAGACAGTGTCAATGGCTACAAAAGTAATAGTCACGATCACCACACAAAACTGCTACAGTCACCCTCAAATCATGAAAAACAGTTATGACTACAACCTGTAAAAGCCCGCATAAGATTTTGCCTTGAATCTAGTGACCATTGTTGAAATCTGACATCTGGTAAGGAAGACTGCTTGCGAGGAGGCATGATGACCGTCCCATTACTTCATAGAATCATAGAATCGTTTGGGTTGGAAGGGACCTTTAAAGGTCATCTAGTCCAACCCCCCTGCCATGGGCAGGGACATCTTCAACTAGATCAGGTTGCTCAGAGCCCYSYCCAACCTGACCTTGAATGTTTCCAGGGATGGGGCATCTACCACCTCTCTGGGCAACCTGTGCCAGTGTCTCACCACCCTCAGCATCAAAAATTTCTTCCTTATATCTAGTCTAACTCTACCCTCTTTTAGTTTAAAGCCATTCCCCCTTGTCCTGTCACAACAGGCCCTGCTAAAAAGTTTCTCCCCATCTTTCTTATAAGCCCCCATTAAGTACTGAAAGGCTGCAATAAGGTCTCCCCGAAGCCTTCTCTTCTCCAGGCTGAACAACCCCAACTCTCTCAGCCTTTCTTCATAGGAGAGGTGTTCCATCCCCCTGATCATTTTTGTGGCCCTCCTCTGGACCCGCTCCAACAGGTCCRTGTCTTTCCTGTGCTGAGGGCTCCAGAGCTGGACGCAGTACTGCAGGTGGGGTCTCAGCAGAGCAGAGCAGAGGGGCGGAATCACCTCCCTCGACCTGCTGGCCATGCTTCTTTTGATACTTATACTGTGAGGCTTTGTAACAACTGGTCAGAACAGTCTCCAGCTTCAAACTTTCAGTTTTCAGCCAATCTGCTGCAAAGCCCTGAACTGACCACCCTGGGGAGTGAGATCTGCAATGTTCCTGCGATTTTGTGTCCCCTGGGACCTGGGGAAGAGCAGATCCTCAGAGCTCTCTGTGCAGCTAGAGCGATGGCAGGCAACTCTGATGGCCTGACACAATTGCAGAATCAAAGAAGCCGCCTCTCTTTGGTTTCAGTCTGCCACTGCCTGGGAGTGAGTACCTCCTCCAGGGTAGCGATTTTGGCTGGAACCAATGTTAATCTCATCACTCCTTTGCATACTGCTGTCTTTCAAATCCAGGCTGCCTAAACCATGCTACCCTTATAAACCACTGAAGCCTAGGTGGTCTTAAAACACCAGCCTATCTTTTTAAGCATTCAGGACCACGTTCATCTCTTGTATAATCCCCAAGGCATCTAATTTCTGCCTGTTGACATTCGCATGCTGCTCAGGTCCTTAGCTATAGAGGAAGCCCTGAAGTAGGATTTTCAAAGGCTTTTTCTTCTGAGCACAGCTGAGATCTTACAGAAGAAACACCTGGAGCCCAGCCAGTGTCTACTTTCTAGTGTGGCCATGGCACTGATTTATGATGTGGGAAGTGTGGATTCAGTCTTTTATTCTACAGAGATCTTTGAACCCACGCTCCAGGCAAGGAGCTGACCACAAGGCTACTGGATACTTCGGTGCTAATTTCTTATCTTTTGTTTTGGTGCCATTCCACACTTTTAGGAATGAGTATTTTTATAGTGCAGTTAAGTGGTCTAATTATTTATGTATAGATATGGGCTTTCTTATCTTCTGGGCCATGAAATTTTGTTATTTTTGGTGAGTAAAAATAGGAGCAGGAAAATGCATGGATATTATCTGGAGAACTTTGGTAACTTCCTGTTGAGGATTGCAATAAGCTCTTTCACTGATCTTTTGGAGAGTTTGAAGAGGTCAACGCTTCATTGTTCATATGCTTTTAAAAGACAGAGTGCAACAGCATAAAGAACTGTGCTGAAGACAATGATTTTTGACAAAATCTGATGTGTTACCAACTATCGATAGGTCTGAAAATCTCCGATGTGAGTATTCTCAATGATGCCTGAACTTGAAATTTGGGTACAGGAGGAGACTTCGGCAATACATAGAGATTAAAAAAAAATCCCAACCTGAGAAAAATCTACTGGCTATGGATTCTACGTAAAGCACTTATAAATAAAGTCACAAAAGAATACCATGGCAACGAAGAAAGAAAAGAGATCAAACTATTCATTATAAAAGACAAATCACATGCTATCTCATTGCAAGTGTTATAATCTCTCCTGCTCTCTCTTACAGCATCTTAATACACAATCTTGTTTGAAGCACTGTGGAACTGCTATTTTCCCTCCGATATAAAAGCCATTGACTTGCAGGAAAATTTCACTGAGAAAATGTATTATATATATAAGCAAAAGAAAATATTGCTTTTTAAGGCAGGGGCTTTGGCATATAAGCAAACAAATAAAAAACATTTAATCCATAACCAACCATAAAATGAACACTTGAAGCTAGGAAACAAAGTCTCAAAGCAGAGGAAAATCACCAGAGGTCAATATTATGCAAAAGAAATGAAGAATTGCTACAAAATATTAACACCTTCCTCTAAACTTGCTGCTTCTACTTCCTTACCTCTCTCTTGAGTTACAGCCATGTGCTAGTCCTTATGTATAGGGCATCTCTATTTTATTGCCTTTTTACTCAGTGACCTGCCACCTTAGAAGTCTTCAAGCTCTTTCACACATGTAGAAGTGGCTATTGTTACAATCTTCTTTTACTTTATATTTCTGCTCTGTACAGTTCCTAGAAGTGCTGTCTCTCCTCACACAGTCAGTTCTATTGAGTTTCCAATACCAGGTCTGTAAGTGAGTTGGACTCCAGTTAATAAGGATTTCCAGGTACCATGCCCTAGGATATCCTGCCTGATCTCTGTCTGAATTTCCATAAGGATCTGGGTCTCTCAAGAGTCCTGTCCCATACCTGTTACCTGAATGAGATGTCTGGGATGGTCTGATACATCTCAAAGAAGTGCTATTGGCACCTTTGTTTCGGCAACAGAATCCCATTCCTACAGTGGGTTCCACCTCACCGAAGTTCAGCTGTCAATGATGTCGACATCCACATTGAAGCTGGATGCATATTCACTGGAGATCCAGTTGATAGTCCATGGCATTTAGAGCATGATTCACTAGACCAAATGTCAACATCAATTTTAAGAAGCAATGAACCATGTTCTAAACTTCTTTGACTAGCATGGGAGCCCATGTAACTTGTTCACATGGACATATCTAGGTAAATTATGTGAATCCCACCCTGTCTCTGAATGAGGCAATCTATGGCCATATGGTCTTAAGGTAATCAGTCCTTTTTTTTTTAGCATAGTCTTGAAAAATATCCAATAGGGAAATTGTCTTCAGCACACACACTGTGTTGGTGGGACTTTCCAGGGCTCTGTGTTAGATGATATACTCAGTTGGACCATGCATAGCTAATCTATAAAAGACGTGTGTCTGGTAAAGCTGTTAAACTCAGGCCAGATCTTATAGATGAAGATACTCCCTAGTACACTCCTCAGTTCTGGAAAACATAGCTGAAGAGATGGTCACCCACTTCTTCAGGAGCATGGATGAGCCATCTTTGTGCCTGGGAACTGCAGGTCTTCATTCTTTGTGAACTGGATGAATGGGGGGCAGGAGGCAATTATCATGTTCTGCCCACTGATATATAACTGTTCTTCAGAACTTCAAACTTGCTGTTGACTACCTAATATAAAGAAAATGATCATGACAAAATGACCAGGCTATTTTCACATGCTCTGATTATTACCTTTACAAGTTAGAAGAGATATACATTGATAGGAAGTTTCATATTATAGTTAAGAAACATAATTTTCTCTTTATTGTTTCCCCTAGTTTTCTCACTTTTGTTTTTCCAATTATTTTGATTAAATTTACCCCCATGATCTTATTTTTTTCTTGGACATTTAATAGCAGGTTTAAAAAAAAAAAATCACCACTGATGATAGGGCAAAGAATTGCTGTGGTTTTTATTGGTTTCTTTTTTCTTTAGAAGTTACAGCTGTAGAACTTTAAACACTACATAAAACACCAAAATTACTCCGAAATGGTGTAATAATACAACATAAAAAAATGCTGCCCTAAATTAAAATTTACATCTATTCTTGCCTCTGTGTGGTGATCCATTTTTAAAGCACTTGCAAGATTTGTTGTTATTCTGGGGCTAGAAAATAGACTTCAGTACTCTTGTGGAAGGACATGTTGTATTCCTACTGGTTGATAAATTGGTGGTATTTAATGAGAGAAAAGGAATTCAGTTCTGTCACATAAATAAATAATAAAAATAATCTCTTCTTTGGGAAACTGCAAGGTCAGTTAATTTCCTTACGTTGATCAAAGTGGTCACTTCCTCCCTTTTTTTGTCTTACTGAAATATTTTTTGGCCTAATGCCGCTGTGTTATGAGATAGTTCTATGAGATCCTAAGTTGCCTATGTAATGTGAAAATCAGCTCTTCTCAGGGTTCACATCTATAGGGATGTGTCAAAAAGCTAGATTATTTAAAAAGAAATTTAATTCATACTCCATTTATTATGGTTTTTCCACTGTTTATGTTGCAGGAGAGCTGAGACCTTCCAGTGCAAATCATTCCTCAGAGCAAAGTGCCATACATTTTTGTCATTAGCTATGTCTCATTTATAAAAAAAACAACAAGTAGGTGTCATAGTCAATAGAAAGGCACAGGTAAGAGAAAACAATGGAGCAGGAGGAAGGCTGTATGTTCAGACTGATCATCTTTACATTTATCTACTTGGAATTTAGTAAATTAATGTCAGATGTATAGAATGAGAGATACAAATATCCGAAGATCTTTGTCTTCTGGCCAGTCCTGGTAATTTGTTACAGGAAGCACAGGTGGAGGGCATTCTTGAAGAGACTTTGAAGAAGGACTTGAAAGAGGGATGCTCTTTAGAGATTATTCCTGAGTTGTAGGTTAGACATAAAGAGTCTCATTGAAAAGCTTATAAGGGGTTCTGTAGGAGAGTGGTGTGAACAGGAGAGACCTGGGAAGAGGGAGGGCATGAAAATGCACAAGGGCAAGTGCAACTATTTTTATACAGGTAAAGATGTAGAAATAACCTCCATTTGATGTCAGTGACTCACAGAGGGATTGTGAAGGGACTCAAGAAAATAGGTGTGGTGCCTATAAAAAGCCAACAGCATATCAGAGATGAGATTTAAGAGTGTGGTAGCAATCAGGAGTTCAGGGATGAAATCTAGACTAGCATCCTTTCTGCAATGCACATGGGAAGGATGGCTCAGGTAAGAGGCCAAAGCAATGCATTTTGCTTTAGGTGCAATTAGTTGCTAGCAAGGGGAGAAGTACCACAGATGAAGGTTGGTGGAAGAGACATGCCGAAGATTGAGAAGCATACTTGCGGGCAGTAGTCAAAACTGGTTGAGTAAAATCAGGGCCAGTGCAGAGGCTGAGCTCCTGAGGACTCCACAGAAGTGAGAAAGAAAAGTAAAATAGTAAAATCTGCAATATGGAAAGAGTAAAAGCATGAGCAGAAAAGAGGAAGGAGGAACATGGAGTTACAGGCTACCCACTTACAGAGAGCCAGAAGAAGTCTGATTTTTAAGGAAGAATGTGGCTGACTGCATGAAGTGTCTGAGGGGTCAAGGCAGATGAGAAGAAAATAGACACCTGAGTTTTGTTATGACTAAGAGCTCTCTGAAGACCTTGAACAGCAGAGCAGAAAGAAGGAGCCACAGACAACCAGAAATGGTCCAGAATCCAGAAGGAGCTCAACAACTCCTGTAAATACAAATAGATCTGCCTACCACAAATTTTATTTATCCTGTGGAGTCTTATAGTACAAGAACAGAATTTCAGAAATAGTATTTCATGACTGAGAAAAGCATCATAGTGGGTTTCTTGCCTGAGAATACAGACTCTCTGACAACTGCAGGAGATATCTCAAGGTCATTTATAGCACTCAGAGACTGGGCACTTTCAGTCTTTGCCTTCTGACATCCTCTGTTGGTTTGGGTAATGGTAAGTGGCAGACTGGCCAGGAGCTCCCGTCTCCTCTCGCACAGGGGACTCCATGCGCTTTGTCTAATTACACATCGTGACCTTCTACGCTGTCCCTTGAAGTAAGCGTAAATCAGAAGTCAATTGTCCATTCTAATCAGATTTAGCCAGAATATATGCTACATGAAGTTTCAAGTGACTAGAATTAGCTTACACCCAGTAAACATTTCAGGTCTAATCTGATCATTTTAAGTGAAAACTAGTGAGCTTTAACTGTAGGGAAGAAAAAGCCACACTATAATCGATAAACAAGGAGTGATCTGAGAAAGGGGACCAGCACGTCTGATTAATCATCCTACCAGCTGATCAGATTTATGATATGAAGCAAATTAATCACATGCTTTCAAAAAATTGGGGTTTATACTATACAAACCTTAACCACAGCCTTTGCTGTGGTGATTTGATTTGTGAAGATTTCCTCTGAGACAGCAATGGGATACATTTACAGCTGAAACATATACAAATATTCATCATTCTTTTCTAACAGCTGTTGTATTAATGTCTTCCTGGGCACTTTTGCTTGAAGCTTACTCTCTTGAGACTTGGCTATACTTTCTCAGTGCTCACACATGAATGAGAAGATGTAATGTGGACTCTTCACTGGAATTTAATTTCTCAACACAAATCATGTTCTCATCACAATAATAAAAACAAGTTTTGTTTCCAGATTGATTTTTTTTTTCTTTCTTTTGTTACTACAGTGTCTCCTTGTATGCAGTTTTTAGAAGCACTTTTGCAGAGATATTGATTTTTTTGTTACGTGAACCATCAGTTTTCATGGTACGAACCTGTCCTCTCTTCCCTTGTTATAATGGTGCTTTCAGGGAAGGGGAAAAGAGGGAAGGGAATGCCCTTTTCTAATACGATTTTTTTTTTTTTTAAACCCTCAAGTATGGACACCCTATTAAAGGTCTTTTAGGTTTGTTGTTGCTGTTGTTGAATATGGATTGTATTTCTAGATGGACAGAGCTCAGTATTTCACTTCCTAAAGAAAGGCCAGAGCTGTATTCTGCTAAAGGGTACAGGCTAGCAATTTAAGTCCAATTTGCCTAGATACTATGCATTTTGCAAAGCGAATGTTTCAACAAACCCAAATACATCTTTTCAACAAACCCAAATACAATCCTTAATAGGAATCAAGTAGCGAAAACTCTGTGATCTGCTGGAGACAGAGTGCATCTTTATGTTCAAGTTCAGATAAGCAGAAACTGTTTTTTTCTTAACTAAACAATGTAAGTTAATGAGGCAGAGAGAAGGAAGAGGTCAAGAAACTGAATAATTTGTTCCTTATCTATAAACATATCCAGTTCTCTGAATTTTCCTACACCAGCCCTTTTGGCCTGCAGTTAGTATACATTTCTCTATGTTATCCAGCCAGGATGGAAGTCAACAAACCCTTTCCTCCTGAATGCCTTATAACAAATAAAAAAAAAAACCAACTGATAAACCAACAAAACAGTTGAGAAGTCTCTCAGGCATTGCAGCATTCATGACAGACAGCATCCACTTGGGTGTCTGTGCTTCATTGCCGGGACATCCACGTTATGAATAAAGGGGTGTATTAGCCTGATGTAGTCCCAGTACTGCATTTGTGCCAGTGGTTTCCTTACGGAGATTATGCAAAACTTGGGGATAAAGTTCAGTTCTCAAAGTGGCTCCTTCCTGTTTTCTCTGCTTAGTATCTTCTTCTGCTTTTTCACAAACTGCTTTAGATTTGTCAATATCTCTTTAAAGATATTATTATTTAGTGCTGCAGTTTAAGTCGCAATTTGATAAAAGGTCAAACTCATATTAAGTGAGAAATAAACCATGGTCAGAACATTCTCTGCCAGAGAGGACTATCTCCTAACAACAACAACAACAAATGTTATTATCCATCCCTTACTGAGCTGAGGCACAGGCAGATTAAGTGGTCTACCCAAGACTGCACAAGACTCCTCTATGACAGCCAGAACTGAACCAAAGAGATACCATAGTCCAGGAACTACTCCGTTTTTCCGTTYTCTATTGCCTGGAACAAGCTCATCCACATTTTAGTCCCCCTACACTGCATTCCCTTATCCATTTTAGTCATGTCTATATTCTTATCTATTCCCATTCTCCTGTACCAATTCAAAATACTGCTGTAAAAATTATTTTCCTGTTGTGGCATTTTTGACCATGACATTTTCCTCCCCAGTTCTCTTTTTGAGTTTCCCCCCTCCATCGCATCAAGCATACCTTCTTTCTTCATTTTCAAGGTCCTTCACAGCCCAGACCTTGCCCATGCTCTATCAAGATGGCAGCTCCCTCCTACCCATGACAGATGTGAGCTGTCCAGGGCCCGTGTTCACTTAGGAGTGTCTCCCTCTCAACATTCCCGAAGCCGTTTCATTTCCCTCCTTCAAATCCCACCTTAAAATTTCTCTGGTGCGTAAGGCAAGCTTAGCACTGCTGGGCTGCACTTGTGCTGAGACCAGGACGGACCGCAGAGGCYGGTGTTGATGCATTGGCTCCTTCTGCTCTCCCATCTGTCTGCATCTCTTGCTTTCCACTGGAAGCATTTTGGGCACAGACCATACTTCTATCCCATGGTGGTAAAGCACCTAGAACAAGAGGGCCATGGTTCGTAAGAGTGGCACCTATTTCTAAAGCAGTACAAATACTAAATCAGTGTCATGACACCAGCAATTAATTTGGTCAGTAACACCAGAACCAAAAGCAATAAATCACTGCCACTGAGACCTAACCCAAACCAAGCACAGTGGAAAACCTACTGAACATTTTTAATATATTGCACTTCCATGAATTCAACCCAGTGCAGGTTTTGCCTTTTTGTGACAGCAGCATTGGCTTGTGTTCAATATCACATCCTTTCTAACCTCCAAATACTTCTGTGTAGTACTGCTGTTGCAATCACTCATTTGAGGGATGATCTATTTGACTGCTGAATATTCTAACAATAAGATAGCTTGTGGAAATAGAAGCCTGGCCAAAAGATTTCTCTTCTGAAGGCATCCTTTGCCAATAAACATCAGCAAAAGCTGTCCTGACAGGGCAGATGATACATTCATGTTGCTCTCTGACTCCAATAAATCTGAAATTAAGTTGCCAACTTCACCGTTGGAGTTCRAACTATGTATAGGGGTCAGTTCAATGGCAGTGACGTTGCAGCACTGTAGCACATAGGACCTGTCATTCCCCCATGAGTTTTTTCCCCAAGTCAGGCATATAAAATCACTGACAATTTAATGAGTTGGTTTTCAGGAGATTAGTCTCACCATGATTTGGATTATTCTGAACATATGGAGACCCAGTCTGGCTATGAAGTATGTAAAAGGATGGTAGAGATTTGGGAATGCAGACTTTTTGGGTTGAGTGAATCTTGTGTTAAATACTTTAACTCTTCATAGCACTGTTGGGATTCGTTTGTTGTTGTTTGGTTTTTTGGGTTTTTTTAACTTATGRCAATGCCAGTCACTGTAGTTAACTCCAGTTTAGGTCTGTAACAAGGCAGAATGGAGGCCAGGGTGTGTGTATTCATGAGAAATAGGATTTATATGTGTTGTGGTTTAACCCAGCAGGCAGCCAAACACCACACAGCCGCTCACTCACTCCCCCCTCCCCTCAGTGGGATGGGGGAGAGAATCGGGGAAAAAAAAAAGTAAAATTTGTGGGTTGAGATAAAGACAGTTTAATAAAACAGAAAAGGAAGGGAAAATAATGATGATAATAATAATAATAAT
>JAYKAV010003140.1:439749-469194 GCA_035582835.1 Phoebastria nigripes
TGGCCAGTTGGGCTAGCTGTCCTGGCTATGCTCCCTCCCAGCTTCTTGTGCACCTGGCAGAGCATGGGAAGCTGAAAAGTCCTTGACTAGCAGACTACTTAGCAACAACTAAAAACATCAGTGTGTTATCAACATTATTCTCATACTAAATCCAAAACACAGCACTAGGAAGAAAATTAACTCTATCCCAGCCGAAACCAGGACAGTATGAAAAACAATAAAACATGGGAACAGCCAGATCTTGGAACAAATGTAAGCTAATGCTGAAATTTAGTCATTTATTTTAGCAATACAGGAAACCCTTAAGCACAAAAGATATTTGGGATCTGTGTGCGTGTAATCATCCGATATCAGGGCCCACTGAACTCAAATTTCAGGGATAAAAATCTCAGAGGCATCCAAGTGAGTGAGAAGCCTTAAATAAAGGGTTTTTTTGGGTTTTATTATTATTATTATTTTAGAGCTCAGTCCATGGAAGGAGTTAGGTGTCTAATTGCTGCATAATTGCCATCATAGAATTTAGGCTAAGCAGCTCCTCAGTTGCTCTGAAGGACCTGAAAATCTCATTTTTTGGTAGTAACGTTGCCCAGGATCAGACATGATTTGCCCGTTGTGAATAACCAGTGTCTATCTCATCATTGTTCTTTGTTTAAATTCTCAATCAAGACATTATTATACCACCAACTCTGATACCTGTGAGACTCATCTTCAAAGGCATTTTAGGGGGTCAGCAGGCTTGTTATAGAGAACATTTTACCCTGTAGTCTATTGATTAGAACAAATACCAGACTTGGGAGATTAAGCACCCTTTATGCCCTCTGCCTATGAAATCTCTAACTCTTGGGAAAGAACCCGAACCACAACTGGAAGAAAGTGTACTTGGGGTAAGCCTCTACAATCTACGTCTCTCCTGTTAGAGCTCATTCCCTTTTTAAGGAGTAGTTGAGTAATAGTTGAGTAGTAGTAGTAGTGGTTGCTATTAATTGCAGCAAGCATTAGCATTCAATTTCTTTCTCTTCCCGATTGGTGACTCAGCCTCTGCATTTGCAGAATCGTTCTCATGAGCTTTGTCTCTTGGTGATCCAATAAATATTTAGGGAATCTGATCGAAGTGAAACAGCTTAAATGGGAGAACTTTAAAGCCTCTTTTGCCAGGCTCCAGAGCTGCCCTTCAGGTCCTTTCTCTCTTACTAGGCCACGGAGTCTTATGGCAAAGATGGGAATGAATGTCCACAGATGGAAGAGGAATATGAGGCTGGATCCTCCATGAGACTGGTGATTGTTTAACCATGCAGAAGAAGGAAGTGACATCAAAATTTCTCAGGACAATCTGGTTTAGGTGTCAGTTCCCTAAAGCCTGGAGTTAGTTTTATGTTCAGTCCTGGTTGGCATGACTCATCCCAATCCTTTTCTTAGGATTTTTGGTTGACTACAGGGGGCTTGAGGGAGGACAGGTCTCAATCCAAGATTCTTGGGATCCTYTGAAACAACTGGCTCCCTGCCTGGTAAAAGCAATTTCAGCACCAGATGCTGTGTTAAAGCTGTCTTACTTTGGACATATTGTCTGAAGCCTCACATTGTACAAGTTTTGGATTAGTTCTACCTCTGTGTCAAATGGTTCACAGTCGCTGAAGTCATACAAGTAGTGTGTGCTTTAAAGCTAGCGGTCATAAAACATTACATTTTTCAATCTTGCAAATAGATGCAGTTCCATGTACTTCAATGGGACACATTTTTTTGACAAAGAATTTGCCCCTTCAATGCTAAAAAGCACTGAGGTATCATGTAGACGTCATACAAGGCATACAGCTGACACCACTGATTTTTCAGCTTCCAGTTTACTTGATACCTTTAAAATAAAACATAAATGAGTCTTAAACAATATGCTTTCAACTAGCAGAAAGCTAGAGGATTGGTGCAAGAGCTCAGGTGGGACAAGATAAAAAGCTTACGATGATCTCCTCTAACTTCTTATTCCCTGAATCWACAGAAAACTGATATAAGTTAAAGTCTTACTCACAACGATAATGTAAAATCAAAAGGGCCATTTAGTATCTTTTATTAAACACAAGGAAAGCCATTTCAAAAGAGGGGAGAGGATCAGTCTTCTGCGAGCTCACCACAGGCTCCCATTACAAGGTAGTTAACCAATTATTTTTATTTCAGCATAGATGATAATTAATCAGAGCTATTGTTCAGGTGTGCTGAAACCTGGCCATTTTCAGTGGTTTTGCAAGACTTGAAAAAGGTTGCCTATACAACCTGCTATCTTTTCAGTGCGTACCAGTGAAAGTATCTGTTACCTCAATGAGGAAGCTGTTAGACCCGTCTCTGCTGTTTGTCAGGATAATTCAATTGATGTTCTACCTAGAACCCTGCAGGACCACAGCTGCTGCAGTGGATAGACCTTCGTTAAGCCTTAAGTTACTGATTTAACAAGCTGTGCTAATGAAATGGGGCTTTAATGAGGTGCTTTTAGCTAGGCTTAATGTATTTTCCTCTTCATCTTAGCCCTACACTTCCTGAACTTTTTTATGATACAGCTTAGCAAATCCCTTCATTTTTCAACTAAAATGACCCTTGATATCTCATTTAATAGATGAACATATAATATTCAGCTATCCCAATTATCTTCCACAGTGGCTGTGGCCTTTCTCTAAGCAGCAACTACTCACCAGGCTAAGAAACATGATACTGGACTGGAGGGCCTTTAGCCTGACTCACTGGTAGTTCACATGTCCTCTAGTCACAAATTGAGTTTAAAATGATACCTTTTATAAGTGATATGCCTCATCTTCCACAGTTCTGTGTTGTAGCATTTAGGAAGTCACTTTTTAATGACAAATATTAAAATCATGTTCTTTGTCAGTAGTTTGCCAGACATCAACATGTTTGTTTATCAGCTACTCAGTTTGATCCAGATTCACATAGTCATTAGCAGAGATAATGACAAATTGCCCCATGTGACTGGGATGTGAGCTGAAACCTCAAATAATAGTGAAGCAGTACACAGATCACCCAGCATAACTACCTTGCTTGAAAGCTACCCTTATTTTGTAAAGCAAGTTGTCAAATTGATGTCTGTGCTGTCAAACAAAAATATATTTTTAAAGGAATGCCTCAAAAATCCATAAAGGAAACGCAAGTGCAGCACAACATTTGTTTGATTTCATTCCTCAGGCGATGCCGTAAAAATTGATCAGATCACATTTAATGGTGAAATCATTAGAAGTCTAATTCAACCAACTCCAGAAATATTTATGAAGAGCAGTTAAAAACCACTGATATGATACAGGAGGATACTTGTTGTGGTATTGTTAATAGCTAGGAAGACATAGCTTCAACATATGATTTCTACAGCAACTCTGTGATGCATTTCCAGCAGCTTTTGTACAATGGGTTGTTATTAAAACAGCACAATCTTCCAAATTGCTGTTAGCTAAAGATGGGCTTTGTATGACTTGATATTTATCCATTTTGACCTTTAATGCCTTTTACAGTAATTGTTGATCCAGTAAAAATCTACTTTATCTGTCTTGCCCTGGCAGAAATATGACTGTGAGCTTTCACTAGCCAGCCCTATGGCAGTCTGTTACTTAATGGCATGTTTTTATGTAACTTGTTCTTCCCCATGTATTGGTCCTCCTTGGTCTGCAATGAACTGCACTGAACAAGCTGGAGAAGTGGGCCCATGTGAACCTCATGAGGTTCAACAAGGCCAAGGGCAAGGTCCTGCACCTGGGTCGGGGCAACCCCCAGAATCAATACAGGCTGGGCGATGAAGGGATTGAGAGCAGCCCTGCCGAGAAGGACTTGGGGGTACTGGTGGGTGAAAAGCTGGACATGAGATGACAATGTGTGCTCGCAGCCCAGAAGGCCAACTGTATCCTGGGCTGCATCCAAAGAAGCATGGCCAGCAGGTTGAGGGAGGTGATTCTGCCCCTCTGCTCTGCTCTGGTGAGACCCCACCTGCAGTACTGCGTCCAGCTCTGGAGCCCTCAGGCCAGGAAAGACATGGACCTGTTGGAGCGGGTCCAGAGGAGGGCCACAAAAATGATCAGGGGGATGGAACACCTCTCCTATGAAGAAAGGCTGAGAGAGTTGGGGTTGTTCAGCCTGGAGAAGAGAAGGCTTCGGGGAGACCTTATTGTGGCCTTTCAGTACTTAAAGGGGGGTTATAAGAAAGATGGGGACAAACTTTTTAGCAGGGCCTGTTGCGACAGGACAAGGTGGAATGGCTTTAAACTGAAAGAGGGTAGAGTTAGACTAGATATAAGGAAGAAATTTTTGTTGCTGAGGGTGGTGAAACACTGGCACAGGTTGCCCAGAGAGGTGGTAGATGCCCCATCCCTGGCAACATTCAAGGTCGGGTTGGACGGGACTCTGAGCAACCTGATCTAGTTGAAGATGTCCCTGYCTCCTTGCAGGGGGGTTGGACTAGATGACCTTGAAAGGTCCCTTCCAACCCAAACCATTCTATGATTCTATGATTTGCATGTAAATGCCCAACGGTAATTAAACTTGCTGATAAATAGTGATTGCCATTCTCTAATACCACAGGTCTCTGTGAAATCTCAACTGGGAAGCAAGTCAGTACAGGGTTTCTGATAAAGGCAATAGTATTTTTAGCTCTTTGAAAGTCCTTCTTGGTGGTCCTCATGTGTGTTTCAATTACTCTTTTCCTCTCCTCCCTTTATTAAAAATTTTACATATCCTTGCAAAAAAATCCACCCCAAACAAGGGAAACTGGATTTTTCTCTAAAGGACTGTAATCCTAGAGAGCTCCTGCCAGGACTGTGGTTCAGCAGAGCATCTCTTGGAGGCGCAGCATCTACTGTTAGAAGGGAATTCTCTGCTATTTGAGGCGGGCTGCATCTCCTGTGGTATAAACTGGACCAACACAATCTACTCTTCCTCACAGCTGTGCTAGCCCACGGGGCTGGACAGGAAGTCTCTGTGGGGTGGAGCTGTGATTATTTCATGCTTTTTCATACCAAACCAGTACAAGCAGATGCTCATAGTAGAGATAAAGCTTACTCTTAGTCCAAGGACCACAGCTAAAAGACGGTTATGTACACTGAAACCTGTATACGTACACACACACACACACCCCCCCCAAAAAAAAAAAAAATTGAAAGGCCAGATTCCCAGATTCTTTCATGGGTCTTCATGTTCTTCTTAGCAGACTCAGCACAGCAGCTTGCCTGAAAGATGAGCAATATGACATGAAAGAAATTAACATCTAAAATTTAACATTTTAAACTTTATACTTTGATCTCTTGTCCCTAGCTCTACACAAGCAGGCAGAGCCCTTGGTATTGGGAGAGAAAAATGGCCATTAATTGGCAGGAATTTTATGTACATGGGAATTTTCCATTTTGATTTTTTCCAAAGGGCAAAGTACCTCTATGCACATTTCTCTTGGTGACCCAGGTATCACACACGCACATCCAAGTGTGCAACTTGCTTTGGACTGCACATAGCAGCCGTTATTGCTCTGTTCAGAGAAATCCAAGCAATCCCAATCTTAGTGGGAAATGTACCCATGGGAAGGGAATCAGGAATCAGGGAATGCAGGCTGGGGTTTTTTTGGCCATGTGTTGTGGTGGGGGATCCAAGCAATGGTCTGTGAAGTTTACAGCGAACCCTTGTATATCTCAGTGTGGCCCTTTCTGCCACCAAGATCTCTCATGTGTGTATGAAATATGCATATAAAACACATTTATTTGATTGGGCTAATTTGAAGGAAATCGCTGGTCCACAGAGGTAGGTCATGCAGGATTTATCCACCTTCTGGTAACTGCCTGTTTTTAGTGTAGCTGGATAATTTTGAGTCTTTGGCAAGAGTTTCTCAGAATCTTTTTAATGCTGAAAATCACATTAATGTGTGAAGGGCTGAGCAGACAGATACCTGTTGCTTGCATAGGAACATGTGAGAATGAGAGTCTCTCTGCACCTCTCTAATATGAAGGATTTTGGGAAGAATCTGATGTAGTCACCTTCTAACCGATCATGCTGTAAATATTAGAGACATCTGCAAGTTTTTCTGTAGAACTGAGAAACAGKTAGGGGTGGATTAATGGACTGAATAAAATGTTGTCATCACTTGTAAAGTCAGTTTACTTAGGCTGTAATTATAATCTGCCTGAAATGATAAGAATGGCAATGTGGTTTCATGCACCGTAGCTGGGAAAGCAGCTAGCACAGGAGAGAGTGGGAGGGAAGCTCGGATTCTGACAATGCCCATTGCCATGGTGTGCTTTACACAAAAGGGAAATTCTCCTTGAGCACAGCTAGAAGTGTATCTCTCTGAAGCATGAAGATTTGCAGCTCTTCAAATTTTAATGCCGATGAACACTTAGAATAGAACCAGCAATTTGCTGACAAATACTGGAAAATTGAGGTTTTGGTGAGGGGGAGAGAAAATAATTCACAAATGCTTGTTGAATTTAGTACTTTTTTTTTTTTTTAAAGCCTGTGTTACATTGTAAAATGCAAAGTTTTATTTTCCATCCATACTTTTTCTAGCAATAATGATTTAAGGAGATAGACAGTAAAATTTTATAAGGAATAAATCTTTTGTTATACCAACTAGCRCATCTGGAAAAAACATTTTGGAGCATATTAGAAGTGGTATATATTTAAAAAGTTTTAGATTAAAAGAAAATTATTTTAGATATAATTTTTGTTTTGCCAGGACCCAAGATGATCACATTTCTTTTTCATTTTGACTCAAATTACTTTTTACAGTCAATGTCAAACCAGAAACAAATGTACTTCATCTAGCTCCATATCTACTGTTTAAGCTCCATGTTATTAATTCATAAATCACTGAAAAAATGATTTTAAGAAGAATACTTATTTGTAAACTTGCAGTGCATTTTGTAAGTTGCAGCCAAATAAAAAAGACAGAGCATTAAAAAAGCTAAACAGATACTTTATAATAACATTAAAAAAAAAAAAAAACCTTTTAAAAAAATTTGGCATATCAGGATAAGCCAAAATATTTATTTCACGTGTAGATTTCATTAAGCAAACTTTAAAAAATTATATTTCTTCCACAAGTGGCAATTCTCCCCAACAGCCAATTTTTCCAAACCAGATGAGTAAGAAATTATTTTACTCACTACAGACTAATACTACTATTTTTCCTCATTAGTATCTGATCTAAAGTCGTTTAGATCTGTGCAGTTCCATTTTGAGCATGCTGTGTGATTTCAAGTCATGTTTCAGCAGGAATTTTCAGAATTATTGGATTTTTTTCTTAATTCACGGAGGTAAAGTTTTCAAAAATATCTTAAGCTACTTTTGCCAGTGTAACGTAGTAACCCTGGATGAACTCATTACCTTTGGAATTTTTCTTGAGCTTTTTTGTTACTCTTATGTTATTTTTGAAAGGAATCAAACCAGGAAGTTTTGTTCCAGCAGTCCAAATTCACTGTTTCCTTTCATACAGATAAGCTGAATCATCTCCACCTTGTTTATGAACTGAGAAAATTGTTTGGTGATAAGGCTAAGTCAAATAAGAAAATACTTAATCAACTGTATGTTGATTATACACTCTGGAATGGGTTTATTTAAAGTTACAAGCTTCATGATTCAGAAATTTATCAATGCTGCTAAAATTAGGATGTGTATGTTACAACTGTTCTCACTAACTGTAACATTTCCCTCTCCCTTCCTGCAGTCCTCTCTCTTTGTTTGGAACATCGTGCCCTGGGCAACACCAGAAAATGAGAGTTGGACCTGCTCCACAGTGAAGAGTGAAGTGACAACTGAAGTCATGAAGGGAAAGAGGATGACAGGAAAGTAGGAGCATTTGGGGAAAGGGCTGAAAAAATGTATAGATGAATCAGTCAAGTAGAGATCATGGATTAAAAATATATTGGGAAGTTGCTCCCCTCCTTGAGATTGACCTGAACATGTGTTACATTGAGCCCAGCCCTGAAGAGACAAAGAAACAGCCCTTCTGTCTTCAGTTTCCAAATAAAACCTACCTGCTATTAAAGAAGCTGAAACCTGGATTGCAGTGCAAGGCACTTCTCTGCCTGGAGGCATTAGAAGTGGTTTAGTGAGGTAACAGGGTGCATCTGAACTGTTGCAATGTCTAGGCTCAGTCYGCAAGTCCAAAGGAGCCCCAAACTTTAGTTGCTCTAGGGTTAGGTCAGCAGTTGACTAGCTGAGGGGATGACCCAAGGAAATGTGGGAGGCCGCTGAACTACAAGAATTAAATCCTCTACGACTCTGTGAATCTGTGGCAGAATAGCACTTGGAGGTGCAAAATGGAGAAGAGGGGGCAAGAATGGTTGGTACTGCATGTGGAGAGTCTGGACTTTAATAAATTTGGCCAATGATGCGTAATTCTTTTTTTTTTTTTTTTGTCCAGGATTACTCCTCCTGTACACTTGGCATTTCCATCTGGGTGAAACATTTATCACGTGCCGAAGGCATTTTACATTAGAAATACCTAATGTCCTTAAAAAATAAAAGAGAGTTTCAAGTAGGAAGTCACAGGATCCCCAGGAGGTGACTTCTGTAGAACAGCTATTCCAGGCAGACCTCTGCAGGCACCTGTTCCCTCCGTACTTATCAATCTGTAAAATAGCAATCTCAGCCCAGCGCCTGGAGGCAGAACCACTGGTAGACGATGATGTACAATACAAACTCTTCTTCTGAACGAAGGTCACTGCACCATGCCGTTTTTGTTTACAGACACCTCAAGGCTTCCATGAATATTGTTTGTTGGGTGTTTACAGCTGAGGCTTAATATGTGGCTAAATATAGTCTAATAGTTCCTTCATCCCCACTCTGCATCAGGACATGGCAAGGCTTTTGAAGAGTAAGTAGGCCATCCAAAACAAAAGCAGAAAATTAAATTCAGCATCCTTAATGTGTGGTGTTTTCCGAAGCTTCTGTTACTTTCATGACATCTCACTAGAGCTGTTTATGTCTATGGGGAATTATGAAAAAGATCACATATTGTACAGAGAGCATAGTGTTTAATTTATGCAAAGTGAAGAAAAGTGTTATCTCAAAAAACATTTATTTCATCGTTTTTGCCTTGAGGATTGTGCTTTGCTATATCTTTAAGGAGAGCAGTGCTATATTAGCATCAGGTTTAAAATTCTTATAAATATTAAGAACAGGTTTAATCTGTAACATTTATATAAAGTAGTACATCAGGCTTACCATATTGTGTAGAAAGAAAGGAAACACCTTTACTGCACCACTGCCTATTCTTCAGCTAGACTTAAAAATTGGAAACAAAAGGTAGCTAAAAGAAAAGAAAGATGTTGAAAGGAAGCAGAAAGATGCTGCACTAGCTTCTTTGGTATTTTGTTTGCTTTCACGTGAAATTTAATTCCTTTGTAAGGGGCTTGAATAGTTACAGCAAAATAGTGGTAGTTCAGAGTGCAAAGGAAAAACGTCTGTATCTGCAGCAACAATAGGTTGTTGGTGTGTGAACAGCTACTGTCTTTGGATGGATCCCTCCACTTACATTTAAAATACTCCCTTGCAAAGGACCTTTTGTAGAAATGTTCAAGGACATCAAAGGATTTTCATATTAAAAAATTACATGTTAAAAACAATCTTGTCTCCAAGGATATCTGATTACAATGCATGTATCATTTTAACAGTGGAATGGTTTGGTCTTAAGTATAAACTCGCTTTGCTCTTCAGGAAAGTGTTTTAAAGGGAACTCACAGTGACAGGCTGACCTGAAGTGAAGTGCTTTGCCCCGATCCTCCCCACAACTGTACGGATGCCAATATCTTGAACTAATTACTAACAGTGGGAGCGTTGGTAGGTGTCAGAGCAAAACAATTTTATTTTTATAGCCCAGATCATCTGCATGTAAGCATAATTTAACAAGAAGCAGCCAAAACAATTTCCAAAATATTAGTTGTCTAAACCTTTTTTTTGTTGTAGAGGGGGTTTTTTTGTTTGGTTTGGTTTTTTATTTATTATTTTCAGCAGTTATCATTCCCATATATGTCCCTTTGTACAGCTTCCATTAATGTCAGATGAATGCTTCATGCATAGTTCCTCTGGTTTTCTAAATGGAAGCAGAATTCTATGTTGAGGCCAGTTTTCCCAATGACTTCTGTATTACAAGTCACTGAAGGTTGGACACTGCCTCTTAGGGGGTCGCTCATGTGTAGGCATCTTCACAGGAAAAGATGCCAAGATGTAATCTGTACACACAGAGGATGTCTCAGAATATTAAATACAAATGAACTTGGATTTCCGCTTGACCCAGGCCTACTCCAGTCCTTCCTCTAATATCCACTTTCCTCTCAAAAGAAATTATCATATTCTAGCAGAAACAAGGCTTTTCCTCCTGCTTCTCACTCTCTTAATGCAATAAAAATCATAGACCCTACCTATATGTTTTCCAACAGACTGTTCTCTATATTTTGTTCTTCAAAACTAGGAGGGAGCTCTCACATCTTCCTTGGCAGGCTGTGCAGGTACCTGGTTAAAAAATAACCACCAACACAAACTCCAAGACTTTTCTTATGATTCAGTCTGCTCAGAAACTCCCCAGGATTTCAAGCCTGACCTCAAAACCAGTTGTCACTCCAGCTTTATGCATGTACAAAGACTGTCAAATGCCCAGCTGTCACTTAGTACTGCTAGGATTCAGTTTATTGGACTTCACTCTCTTCATTTTTTGAGTGGTAAAGCCTGAGACTTGGGTGTGGGGGGGTGATCTTTGACTGTATTCAGTTTATTTTCTATACTGTGAAAGAAGGATGTAATTCATTTTTTCTCCTTGTCCCTAGGCTAAGGATGTAACATGGGAGCTGCCCTCGAGTACATTAGCTGGCAATCAGCTGAGGCATCGTACCCTTTCTGGCTGTTCTTTGGCCCTGTAACCTTCCTATCCTGACATTGCTCAGCCCTAGAGAGCAGAATAATGTTTCACTCTTTTACAGCTCATGGTGTTTGCTGAGTTTAAGCATGGAACTACATTTTCCTGAGAGTAAACAGAAGGCATGAGAACTTTTCCTCCAATCTAGTGTGTTTTGAGTGTTGTTCTTTCTGTTCACTGTGAGACCTAGTCACCTCTTGCACTTGAAACCATTTCAGCTCCTTACTCTTAATTTTTTTAAGTAATATACATTCCTTCTGTCAATTATTTTGTTTTTCTGCATATATGTTTAGAACCTCTTTTTTTTTAAATGTTTCATCTCTCAGGAGAAGAAATAATCCCTTTTAGGCTTTGTTTTAAGAGTTTCAGAAACTCAGAAATGGGATAATGCCCCCTCTCTGTGTTTCACCTTGGTACCTTTTTAAATGCTACCTAAACCTTTAAGGGGAAAGATCAGGAGTTCTCCTAATGCAGATGCAGACCTTTAGGAAGCACATCAATGCAAGCTACTGCTCTCAGGGCTTGCAGATTTGAACCCTGTCAGAGTTTATCTGCTGCCAGCTTCAAACTATGGTTTGACATTTCTGGTCAAGAGGGGTGCCCTTGTGAGTCCCAAGAGAGGATGAATCTGAAAAGACAGAGAAGAGCATATTGTCTCCCTACAGCAGTACACTGCCAGCTTCCACTGCAGAGATACCTGTTACCAGCAAGACATTGCTTTGAGGAAGCTCATCACAGCATGATCTTACTTGTGCCTGCAGTAGCAAGCCGTCAAAGCACAGCAAGAAAGAGGGAGATGGCAGGAAGCATCAAAGAGGAACTGCTAAAGACTGAATAGGAATGAAAATAAAAGCTGCATCCAGTGTAACTCCCTTCCCAAAGGGAGGGAGCAGAAGTGCAATGTAAGAAGGAGTGGTCACAGGAGACCTCAGGGCCAATTCATTCCTCCTGTAACCCAGCTGTTACAATAGGCTGGGAACTCAAGTGAGAAAATCATGAGAAAATTGCTGTGGTGCATGAAAGATGATTGTAAAACGCTGCAGTGCCATGTCTCAAAGTTGCTGGGGGGCTGAGATATTACATTGCATTTTTTCCTGCTTTAACAGATGAGCTGTGGAGCTCAAACTCTTTAGCACTGCAAAATCCACATCTGCTTTCATACATAATAGGATGACGATCATGTATGAAGCCAGCCTATCAGGCCAGGCACGTGGATCTGAAAGGGGCAAGGAGACTGCTGGCAGCCATAATCCATGTGTTTGTCACCACCAAGCAGATTGCCCTCATTGTCTGGGAAGAGAATATGAGGACCATTTCTCACTGGTATAAGAATGCAACTATTTGTCTTCTTGTGGTTTAGGTATCCATGAGAAAGCCACTCCCAGAAGTAAGTTCCTGACTATTTTCAGTCCATCCTAGGTGCAAGCTTGAACACTTAGACCTAACTCTTAAGCCAGTCAAGGACTCCCACCCCACTTACATCAGCCTTCAAGCCACACGTCCCTGTGACAGGGATTGAACTTCACTAGGATCATGCAGATGATCAAGGCCCAAGAGCAAGACTTGGTACAGTGGGACTAAATGTACTCAGCTTTAGAAATTGAGAGACAGTCGCTGGTCAGGTGTACCCAAAGAGTGAGTCTCAGAAAGTTTTCCACATTGTAAGTGCCACACCATAGATGACCACCCCTTTACATTCCTGAGCCTACCAGGAATTCGAACAAAGATCAGAAAATATGTCTCCTTCTGACCCTCAGCTTCCAGAAGACTCCACAAAATCCCAAAGAGACTTTGCTATTGATATTGGTTATATGTGAGAAGCTGTCAAAATTTGAGATGGCAATTCTGCTAGGCAGTCTGAAGAGACTGCCTGCAGGGTTATAAACCATAATATAGGTATAAATAACTCCCAGGAAAATAAAGCAAAGGAGAGAGCTCAGTATGAGCACTTCAGAAGCAGAGGGAACCAAGGAATCATTGAGATGCTAAGGGGAAAATGAGAAGCAAATAGGAATGTCTGGAAAATTTAGGCAATAGCTGAGAGTCCATGGATTTGTCAGAAAATGGACCTAAATACATTCAGAAAAGAAACTGGGGGTCTCCTAAGGAGGAAGAAGGAGAAGCACATGGCGGTGCTACTTTCACTTTTGCAACTCTAACAAATAGACAAAAGAAGGCATTTCATGTTGCTGTCATAACAACACGCTTGAGGTTTCCTGTTGAAAGCATTTGTGCACTAGTTCTGCAAGATACTACAAATTTATTGAATGTATTGCAAAAATAAGTCACTTGGGCTAGTGCTTGAAGTTTTAGGACTTTCCTTTGCCCTGAAGTTACACAGTGTTAAACAGGACCTTGATGGATTTGACACTGTTTACAAACATGACTGTGAGCATGGCTCTTGCATTAGTGTGGACCTACATAGACTTTAGTCCTAGACTGAACTAGCTGTTGCCATGTGTTATAGTTTAACCTCTCTTTGCCAAGACCTATTGCAACTTCACAATCATGATGTAATTCATTGATCATGGGATCACTGAAATTATGTTCAAACTCAGAAGAACTTTCTAATTAAGTAAAATCTTTAAGTGCTTGCCTGATTTCAAGAGGATTGTGTTATCAGGTTTGTATACAGACGATGTATTATATTAGACTTCATCCTGCTCTTCCCATATCAAAGGATTTGGATTCCATAGCAGGAATAAGCTATTGGGATAGCTTATGGAGCATTTACATCATACAAATCTGGTGCTCTTTATCAGTAAGAATAAAAACGTATTCTTGACTTCAATGAAGCTGTATTCAGGATGAGCTGGCTGTCTTAATTACCTTAGACTCTGATTCAAAACTGCATGCCTTCTGTGAAGTACCATACACATATGCTTATATTTAAATGTAGGTTTAAACTCCATTATAATCAATGGAGCTTAAGCACATGGTTAATGTAAACACACATTTAGGTGCTTCCTAGAATAAGGGCAAATTTCCCTCCTCTGTTTCAGGAGGGAACACAGCTTAACTCAGGACAGTAGTGATATTTCCTGGCCTCAGTTGTCATTCTGACCCCTTTCTTAAAGCAAATCTGCAGAAATGGTTCATCTGCTCTTGCAGCAGCTGCTGAATCTCTGCAATTTATAAGCTAGTGTTTTAAAGTAAATCAGCGCCAATTTTAGCCTGTGAACTCTGGCAGTTAAGCAGCTGGGGCAGCCTATTTAGCTGTACCCCAAGRAGGCAGCTACCTCAGGAAGAAATGTGAGCATGGAAGGTGGTGGTGAGGCTGACCAGAGCCACCCCCGGCTGTACAATCCCTGTCTCAGACTCCTTACAGTATCATTTTCCTGGTCTCTGTCTTGAATCAGAACTGTGAGTTTTACACTTCTGCATCTAATAAGCCTGAATATTAAATCAAAATGCGCAGTCACTTGTAAAAGAAAACTCTGGTCCTGTTAGCTCTCATCAATCTTTTCAAACTGTCTTTCTATTGAGATCTCTGTGCTCTGATGTGCAAAAGTCAGACGTAGAAAAAAGTGGATGAAAAACTGCCTCCCAAGTGCTTTTATGGCTTTGAAATTATAGTTTATTTTTCCACCTTATTCTCCCACTTTGTGATAATCATTATTATCTCTTTTTCCTACGTCTTTCTAACAGAATGACACCATTAATAGTTGAGCAAGTTTTCTGCTACCTATTATTCCTCTGCACTTTTTAAGGAACAACGTTCATTTAAAAATTCAAAGTGGCAACTTCCATCTGTGGCTCTGTGGGGCTCAGGGCTATAAACATGGAGGTTCCACTTTGCTTTTCATTTTTAAGCATGATAAAATACAGCTTATTTAGGTCATTACACACACTTTTTTTTTAGTTTTCCTTTCTTGTGAGGGATACAGATTCAAAACAAAACTGTTTGCCACTGACTTCAATCTTTCATGCTGTATTGCACATGAATTACAAGCTACGTATCAAGGTTTTTCTAAGGTTAGCTATCACCCTGGTATTTGAACATCTTCTATATGATCCAGAAACCTGGTAAGGGTTAATCTAGGTCAATCTACCCAGCATGAGAAAAGCTGTGGTCTTATCACAGGTTAAAATAGCAGTGAAAAACAAAAAGAAACAAACAGCAATATAGGTTTTTGTTTGGTTTGGCAGGATATTCTGTAAGGGTTTTGTCACGAGCTGCAACTTCTAGTTAAAAAGCAAGTGCCCTTGTCTATACAGCTTTTTAAACTGGAGTTAATAAACTGTAATGAGAAGTCCATCTTTATTTGTTAATTTATGTATAACAGTGTAGAGGTACCCCACCTATGCCCGCTTTGTCATCAGGAACAAAGCCGAAGGTTATTGAGGAGAATTTCTTTATTTACTTTGTTTCACAAGCAGGTAAAAAGCACAAGTCAGCTCGCGCATTTGGGGGAGTTGCCACGAGAGAGCAAAGTCAAACACATCAGTTTGCATTTTGCTTGGAAAGAGACTCAGATGATGTTGGCCCTCCTTGTAGCATCCCGCAGCCTCAGTGCAACTCTTGGAGCCTACGAACCTCCCTCCTGCTCAGTCAATAGACTGGCATGCCCAGGCTGCATTACGAACCCCCCAGGTGTACACAATAAAAGCAGGAACAGAGATTTGGTAGAGAACAAATCCCAGCCCGTGGAGTCTCATGCCAAATGAAAAAGACACAGGAAGAACCAACGCTAAGTCAGGTAAGTATGGCCATTACGAGGCAAGGCCCTGAAGACCTGTACAATGATATATTTAAAGCAGGGGGGATGATATGGTCACCCTAGACTGCTCAGATGGCAAACCATCTGCGCTGCTCACCAGCCTTTGAGCCTGCAGGGCACAGAGCTTTATTCCAAGGCATTCAAGTTTGAAGGCTTCATAGCAAGACCTATTTTCCTGTGCTCCCTCCCCTTCTTGTCTTCATTGAGATACTATTTTTCATAAAAAACCCGCTGTATTTCTGCATTATCTTTATACTGACAAGGATTTTTGCATTGATATATGTAGGAGCTGGTCTTTAAAGTAATAATAGCAAGACTTGGCAACAGTAAGTGTTTCAGAAGCAACTGGATCTGCCTTGGCACACCTCTAGTTTAAGATACCTCACTGCAATTAATTAGCTGGAATCTGAAAGCTTCCAGAAGGAAAGTTTTATGAGTTACGTCTTTCCTCTGGGAAGGTATCATTCAAGCCAAATCGCTGTTAACTGACATGTTCACTCTTGAATTCTTTCAACTCAGCATCCACCCAGACCGTTTTCTCTCTTCAGAGGAGAAGTGCCCGTGGAAAGCTATGCACTTTTATCCACTTCTTTCTGATTCTTTTCATTTATTTTTTTTTTTTCTGAAAAAGAGAGGAAAAAAGTACATTTAATGTTGATGTCACTGCTCTTGACACCGAAGTTTTCACTCTGCCTGCAGAACAGATGGAGAGTTATAATGCCAGCAGGGCAAACTTCCCTCACTGCACAGTGCATCTTCCTTCCTTCATTAAAGCCAGCAAAAAGAGTCTCCTGAATGCTAGATGTAAATGGATGTGCTGGCATCAAAAGCATTTTCCCACGGCCCCTCCTCAGTGGGAAACAGTGCCCACTCTATTACCCACACACAAGAGTCCTCTCCTCAGTAGTATCAGCAGTAGAGGAGTCTCCAGTCTTCAGGACTGGTGCTGACGTCCAGCTAGCACCTCTGTCAGGAAGGTTGTCTCAGCCAGCACCTCTTCTGTAGTCCTCTTCCTTTGGTTCTGATTTGTAGGGAACTTGGAGCAGGTCCTGAGAAGATGGGTTAGGCTCCAAGCCTATTAATTCATCTCCTTGCCCACCTGAAAAGAGGGGAACTGCCTGGGAGGTCTCCTCCGCCCTACAACAGCTCTGCCAGGACCCCAGCTGAACGCAGGTGAACACCACCACTGTTGGAAAGGCTGCAACCAAGTCCTCTTCTCCAGGAAGCGTCATTGTGTTGCCTGCTCCTCTGGACACTGATGTTTAGAGAGTTGGAGGGGAAGCTGAGAGAAACCTTTCTGCTTTCTTCTCCTGTTGCTCCTCCCCTGATTTACTGCAACAGGAGCAAGCCTAACCATTATGGCCTTAATGGTAGTTCCACATTTTTCTCCTGACCCAGGAAAGCAAAGGCTCATATGACTTATGTGAAAATTTAACGTTGCCTTTATCCTTCAAGGATCATTCAGGGCTCTTTAAGTTCAAGTCATGTAAGCCGTAGTTGCTGGGAGATTCATCGCTTGATAAATAGCCATTCTCAACCGAATGATTAATAATAGGATTGATATTGTCAATGGTTCTGTTTCATGCTGTACACTGGCAGTTGTGTTACCATTTTGCTTTGGGTATAGGATGCCACTTTATCAAACCATGTTTTTTCCTCTAAACCTAGGGAGTATAAGATATCGTTGCATCATAAATTTTTAAATATACCCTGTTTGAAAGCAGACTGATTTCCTGTCTGACTTGCTCATCTATTACCTAGAGAGGATGAAAGTGAAGTTCGTTCTTGTTATGTAACCTTACCCTGATCTGATTATTATGCATGAAACCACATCGCAAGCACTTCAGTGTGAAAAAACTTGGGAAACTGTTACAGTAAACAAGGAGAAACTAAACGCATGGATTGGATTCTATCAGGAAATCTTCACTCTAAAAGCCACAACACGTGGTCTGAAATGTCACACATTAATTATAATTTAATTTATGCAGGAACTCATCATGGGTGTGAGCAGGGATGAGCAAACTGAATAGAATTAAGCAATTCCCTTGGTTATAGACTGTATTATCAAAGAACTTCGGACATGAACCACAGCTCCAGAATTAAGCTGGGTTTTAAATTTTCTGGTGCAGCAGAGAAATGACATTTTTTATTTTTATTTTTACTCTTTTGCCTTGAGTAACTGGAAAATTAGAAAGGATCAGTGGGGAAAGAAAACTTTCAAGCTGAAAAGTAATGATTTAATATGCTACACATCAAGAGAGACCTCTTTTTTTCCATGCCCTAGTCAGCATCCAGCCATTTATTTATCCCAGGGCTAATGAGTAAAAAAGCATTACTAGATGAGAGCTGGTGCAGCTCATGCTCTCTTTGCACCATATCAGAGAGGGACAGAGAAGAATGGATAAGCATATCCTATATTCTGCAAAAGCAGGTGTTCGAGTCTTCTCAGGTTGGCTCTGGTTCCTCAGCATTGGTCCCTAGCAAAAAAAGGGCAGGAGAGGGACTAACTCCCTTTTCTCGTGGCAGTGTATGTATGTCCTGGCTACCATTACTTTGCAGGAACAATGTCTCAAATTAGGACACACTCCATATTTGACTTTAAAGCATGTAAATGTAAGTTCATATCACCCCAGTCTCTACATTATAGGTCTGTCAATGCACTCAGAAGATGTGTTCAAATAGAAGGGTCTGTGCATTGGTCTATAAACAGAACAGGAGACATCATTCAGCTTCCGTTAAAGTCAGGAGGAAACTTTTCACTCACTAAAATGAGGGCTGCCTTAGGAGTACACATTGCTCAAACCAGGTTAAAATATCTTCCAGCTGGTTTCATACTAAAGGTATTGATTAGATTTTCATTTTTTGATGCCTGCAGCTCAGGCACCCACTGTGGATGACTACATGTAGATGCCTTAAATTTGAGTTAAGGCCTGCCTGTGAATTGATAACTGTTGTTATCCATGCCTAATGGGATAAACTAAAGCATTTTAGCCATAAACCAACTAACTGATAACAGGAGCACCTGCACCTGCAAAGAATAAGAAACAGTAGTTAGGGCATGAAAAAATTATCAAACATTTCCAGCAAGATGCCTATTCCTTCACTGAATCTGCCAGTTTTTTTTTTTTTTTTTTTTTACTTTGTTCTTTAAGGAGTATGATACTGTCTATTGCAGCATCAACTGACTGACTTTAGAGATGATATTTTTATTATTTTTTAAATGGCATGGAAAGTATATTTCCAATTTGAATTTTTGTCTCCTGGTAAAAAATAATTAAATTGTGGATTTTTATTGTGGATTTTGAGAGGGAAACCTCCCTCCACACATCAGTGAGCATGCACCCGTCTTTAAAGATATYTGTATACCAGATTTAAAGATATTATTATTCTAGGGATTTTGCAAACATCACCAAAACAAGTGTGCCAAATCAGGGCAATTTAAAAATAAGATAAAATTGAAAAGAAAACTAAGTGGGGTAAAAAAGAGGGATGAAAATGGCTCCATAATTATAATGAGAGCGTAATAGTATCTCTAGTTCTTGTTTGGATTACATTGATTCCCAAAGACATACTCTATAGTTTTCACTACTAGATAGACAGACTTAGTGTAATAAGATTGATAAGATACCTTAATTATGGCTGTTCATATTTAAACATATTAGCATATTTTAAAAGCTAAACAAAACTTGATTGTGAGCAACAATGTGGTGGGTTGACTTTGGCTGGATGCCAGGTGCCCACCAAGCCGCTCTATCACTCCCCCTTCTCAGCTGGACAGGGGGAGAAAAATAGGACGAAAAGCTCATGGGTCGAGATAAGGACAGGGAGATCACTCACCAGTTGCCGTCACGGGCAAAACAGACTCAACTTTGAGAAATTAATTTAATTTATTACCAATCAAAGCAGAGTAGGGTAATGGGGAAAAAAACCCAAATCTTAAAACACCTTCCCCTCCACCCCTCCCTTCTTCCCAGGCTCAACTTCACTCCCRATTTTCTCTGCCTCCTCCTGGCCCAGTGGCCCAGGGGGATGGGGAATCGGGGTTGCGGTCAGTTCATCACACGTTGTTTCTGCCACTCCTTCCTCCTTAAGGGAAGGACTCCTCACACTCTTGTCCTGCTCCACCGTGGGGTCCCTCCCACGGGAGACAGTCCTCCACAAACTTCACCAACGTGAGTCCTTTCCACGGGCTACAGTTCTTCATGAACTGCTCCAGAGTGGGTCCCTTCCACAGGGTACAGTCCTTCAGGAATGGACTGCTCCAGCATGGGTCCCCCATGGGGTCACAAGCCCTGCCAGAAAACCTGCTCCTGCATGGGCTCCTCTCCATGGGCCACAGCTCCTACCAGGAGCCTGCTCCAACATGGGCTCTTCATGGGCTGCAGCTTCCTTCAGGTCACATCCACCTGCTCTGGTGTGGGGTCCTCCATGGGCTGCAGGGGGACAGCCTGCCTCCCCATGGTCTTCACCACAGGCTGCAGGGGAATTTCTGCTCTGGCGCCTGGAGCAACTCCTCCCCCTCCTTCTTCACCGACCTTGGTATCTGCAGAGTTGTTTCTTTCACATATTCTCCCTCCTCTCTTCCGGCTGCTGTTACGCAGGGTTTTTTTTCCCCTTCTTAAATATGTTATCACAGAGGTGCTACCACTGTTGCTGGTGGGCTTGGCCTTGGCCAGCAGTGGGTCCATCTTGGAGCCAGCTGGAACTGGCTCTATCGGACATGGGGGAAGCTTCTAGCAGCTTCTCATAGAAGCCACTGCTGTGGTGCCCCCACTACYAAAACCTTGCCACAAAACTCCAATACAAACAATAAGCAAATTTTCAGATAAATCAAACTTCCAATTTAGAAAGTTCAGGGATCATTGAAATTAGAAGTTTCTATTCCTCTTCCAATAGTTCTTCAACAAGAAAATGGTATTTTTTATGAAGAAATGGGGATTTTACAAACTCTAGCCAAATCAGTTTGCTCTGCTTGCATTGGCTTTGCCAACATGTATTCAGGAATCATCACTTAGCAACAAAGCAATATTGTTCCATCACACGCTTTTTTAATGTGCTAATATCAACAAAACAAAAATGCAGATTAGCAGCAACACTTGCATTTCACACAAAGTTCATATGAAATCATCAACAGGATGGAAATCTCTGAAAAAGATCATCTGGTAGACGGTGTAGATTGCATCACAATTATTAACAGTGACCTCTCAGGCAGTTTGGTTTACCACTGGAAGTTCAGCTTCTTATCCACACCTTTTGTATTGCTGTGAGCTGAATGTAAGGACAAATTAACAGATCATTATGCTGTATAATTTACATTAAGATTTGCCAGTTGTGCTCTTTAGGGAATAGAGAAGGTAGGAGACTGAGAATCAATTATTCTGCATTAGAAGAGGTTTGGAAGGGCTTAAGCCTGGATTTCTCTGTGGGCAGAACATGGTGGCTGCTGCTGAGCATTTGGCCGCAATCAAGGTCAGGTGAGTGCAGAAGAGATCACAGCCAGCAGATAAGGGATCAGTAAGAGTCATTGACACCACAAAGCATAACTTAGCATTTTTTTATTGGTTTATCTTCACTAGTCTTTGAAGCTGCCCTCTGGATTATGTCTGCTGTCCCTTTTGACAGTAAGACTGAAAGTTAGGACTGGAAGGTGCCTCTGGAGAGGAGAAAACCCTGTGCATGTGAGCAGGCTTTCAGACAGGAGCCTGCCCTCAGACAGACTGTTGACTTCACAGACAGTGAAGTGAAGATGAGGAGACCAAGTTATGAACATGACAGCCAAGTAGCTGACTGCAAAGGGTTGTGTAGACATCGCTGCGTGTAGCAGCACGGTCGCAGCAATACAACAAAGTCATCGGTGACTGAGGAATGTGCCAGCATGCCAGTGCTAATTTAATTCAGGTCATGTGGGTAAAACAGTGAAAATGCGTCTTTATTTCTTTTCTCTGACATTTTCTGCTCTGTCTTCTTTAACTAGAGCTGGGTGAGACCTTCTCACTGGAGCATAAACTAGTACAAAAGTGCCCCTAAATCAGCTCTGCACTGCTCTGGGAACAAGGTGAAGGATTTGTCTGTGAGTGTAAGCTTTGAAGTCCCTTTTGGACTCAAAGAATAAGAAAATCTTGGTAAGCCTTAAGGGAAGCTGAGGAGTGTCCTGGGAAGAGCACTGATTTAATCTTTTAACTTGGTACCCTTATATTTGGGGAAGCTTCCAAATGTGAATTTTGGGATTTTTTGATGTGTCTGAATCACTAGGTTGAGACTTGAGGGAGAAAGGTCCAATTCTCAGTCTTGTAAAATTCCTGTGTGATTTAGGATGAGCCATTCAGTCTCTGTGGCCCAGACCCTTAGCCATAAAACAGAAATAATACTACTTTTTGTCATTGTGTAATTTCATTGTCAGTGTCATGAGATTGGGACTAGCTCTTACTAACCTTTATACAGCTCATTGCAGACCAAATGCACAGCACATTCATTTCCACATAGCCTTGGTCTTTCCTGTGATGTATATAAATAGCTGATAAACGTAGACAGGAAGGAGGTTTGGCACCTCTTGTAAACTGAAATTCAGGATTCAGCTGTTGAGCTGAGCCCCTGGAGCTGAAGACTTCAGCATGCTTTCAGGTCTACTCTACACTTGCTGTCTTTTTCTTTTTAATTCAAACTCTTTAATCCAAGCACTGACTGATGCAAGGATATGTAGAATGTAAGGACATCTGGTTAACAGCTATCAGCATAAGAGACAAAGATAACAGACAAAGATAAGAGGCAGGAAAAAAAAAAAAATTAAACACCTAGATATACAAACCCTAAGGAAAACAAGAGATAATAGACAACAGCAAAGACCTGAGCTCTCAGGTCACTGGCTGAGGGGCCATTGAACAAATGACTCAAAGCTTTTAGGGGGTTCAGCCAGAGCTTTGTAACTGATAAGAAGGGAGGAAACAAGTTTTCCACGTGTCCCACAGGAAAGAGCAAACTGATCATCGGTTATTTGAGGGGGTTTGTGGGGTTGCATAAAGCTGCTTACGGAATGCTTTGAGGAAATTTTGGGAATGCATGAAAGTTGTTATGGGACATTTAGGCGAAAGGCCAAATGTGAGAAAGGGCGGGATCAAGGTGGATCGGGGTGGAGCAAGCATGGGAAAATGGAGACCTACAGTCTGTGCTGTCTTCTTATTAAATCCTATTCCCATTTTCTGTGTGACCTCATTCTCTATGGGATTCACGTATGAACTTCAAGCTGGACTAACCAGCCAGCACCTAGAAAGACCCAAGCTTACAGCTGGTGCCTAAGTAAGGAGCCCAGGGTTTGTACATAGTTACTAGACAGACTTGAAAGTGTATGTGTCCACTAATGAACCTCAGTCCCGGTCATCTGGAAAGGAGAAAGAGGATTAAGCCACCTGTGTTTCTCATGCCAATGTGAGTGCTGTTGGTTTTTATGTGGGTGCTGGTAAAAGTCCTGCTCTCTGTGTTGGTTAGCATGCCCGGCTGAGTAGCTGCTCTGTGTGGGCTTCCATCTTTGATACCTGCTCATCCTTGCTACTTGCTGGACCTACAGATGGCAACAGCAGCAGCCTCACCTATGGACGACCAATGCAAAAATCCCTGGGTCCCACAGTTCAGCAGCTTTGGCATTCCCTTAACAAGTGAAATCCAGAATGCAAAGGTTGCTATTACCCTAATAAGAGGTTACGCCATCAGCCTTTATTTTAGCTGTGGTTTTGGCGTAGGGAAGAGCTTGTGTTTGGAAACCTGAATCTGTCCCTGAAACAGTCAGAGTTAGCCCCTCAGGACTTCCTCAGTCAAAACACAGCGACTGGCTGACTATGCAGACACAAACTACAGTGCTGTTCCACATACAGTCTCATTTGAAATATATATATTTTTAAATAGATAAGCATTTTGGTTTAAGGGATGTTATTAAACAAATTTGACATAAATTGCTCTATGGAGTGCCCATGCCCAGGCGCTGGCAGGGGGGGCTGCAGGGGGGCCTCTGTGAGGAGAGGCCGGGGCTGCCCCGAGCCGGACACAGCCGGTYCCAGCCGGTCCCAGCCGGCTCCAGCGGCCCCACCGCAGGACACAGCTGAGCCCCTCAGCCAAGCTGGGGGCGCCGGGGGGAAAACAGGTTCCCGGAAGGGCAAAAGGCGGCACAGGCAGAGGAGGAGGAAGCCAAGGAGGGAGCAGCAGCAGAGGGAGCCCGAGGGCRGAGGAGGAGGAGGGCAGGAGGTGCTGCAGGCCCGGAGCAGGGATCCCCTGCAGCCCTGGAGAGACCCCGCTGGAGCAGAGACCCACCCTGCAGCCCGGGGAGGGCCCCAGGCCGCAGCAGGGGGATATTTCCTGCAGGAGCTGCGGCCGTGGAGAGCCCCGGCGGGAGCAGGTTGTCCCTGAAGGACTGCAGCCCGGGGAAGGGCCCGCGCTGGAGCAGGGAGACGTGTGAGGAGGGAGGAGCGGCCGAGAGGGGCTGTGATGGACTGACTGCAACCCCCATCCCCACCCCCTGCGCCCCTCACGGGGAGAGGAGTCGGGAGTGAAGGGGTGAAGGTGGGACTGGGAAAAAGGGTGGGGACAGGGGTTTTTTACTGTTTACCTTTGTTTCTCACTATTGAAACTTATTTTAATTTGTGATAGAATAAATTAATTTTCACCAAGTTGAGTCTGTTCTGCTCATGACGGTAACTGCTGAGTGATGTCCCTGTCTTTATCTCGACCCATGACCTTTTCCATCTTATTTTCTCCACCTGTTCTGTTGAGGAGCAGGACTGGGAGAGCGGCTGGGTGGGTATCTGTCAGCTGGCCAAGGTTAACACACCACAACTGTGTTACAGTTTAGTAATATAATACAGAGCTCTGGCTAGAGAATAGTGGCTTGCACAGGATTCTGTAACTGGGTGATCTTGGGCACATTACTTCCTGCCCAGAGACATGCATTTCTGCATCTGGAAGAGGTACTGATAGATCTGAACTACTTTAGGTAGTGTTTGAAGATCTGCTGCTGAAAATGGCTTTATAAAAATAGGATACTAATAACATTAGTATTCTAACAGCTCTGGTTTTGGTTCTGGCTCAACTCAGAATGATATAGACATATGAATAAATGAAGAGGTGTTGTTTTGAACTTTCATGTTTCTGAGTGCCAAATTCAGGCCGTCAGTTAGATCAGGTCCTGTTTTATATGAGTGTCACATGCCCTTSTCCAATGAAATGAGTTAAACCCAACAAAACTAATTGTGCATGAGTAATTACGCCTCAGTAGGACTCAAAGTCATACATCCTGACATGAGTGAAGTGGCTTTCATAGCCAGTGAAATGAGAGTCACCCTGAGGTCATCATGCATGATTAGTGGCAGTATTTGAGTATATATACTGTGTATTTCTTCATAAAGAGAGGGAATAAGAACGCAGAGCTGAAAGGATGGCATACTTTAAGGAGAAAGAGACCTGCAATGTCTTCTTTTAATAAAAGAGAAGAAAAATAGAAAATATATTTTCCTAACACCAGGTGTTACAGAAAGTTTGGCACAAAATCATCTACCTTGGCACTATGTTTAACATTACAGAACTGGAATTACGTGTTTTGTTAATGGCCCGAACATCATACTGATCATTTCCAGGTTGTTATATTAATCAGCTGAAAGCATTAAAAAAGTTGTTTGTGCCTTTTTATTTCTTTTTATCACTGTTTTCCCGCTCCAGCTAATTGCAGTCTCTTCCTTGTCTACACATACTTTCAAGCTCCAGCTCCTTGCTAAAAATTCTTGTTTTTAGATCAGACGTAGCATTCTTTTCTGTGCACAGAAGATGAGTCTTTTTCATTTGAGATGACCTTGTTTCTGTTTCCATTAGTTTCATGCATCAAATTAGAAGACGATGCATGGAGTTGGATGAACCAATGGTCCGGTGTGATGCAATAAATCTCATAGACCTTTTCTAGTTATAATTTAACTTTTGGAAGCACATACGTCCTCACATATTAAATAGGAAAGTCAAATGACTTACTCTGCTCCAAACATGTTATGTCACCTTGAACTTATTGTTGCATTTCACTCTTCCTGCTTTTTTTAGACAGTAAAATGGTGACAGCACCTACAGTGTCTACCTTATAGAAAAGGCATGAACAGAGATTGTTTGAGATAATTTAAATACAGTAGGATTATACAGTCATTATTATAGAAATAGCCTGGACATTTTCTGCACAGAAAAGTTGTTAAGCCTATAGGTGTTATCAAACGAGACCCTGGATCTGAGAGTGTAGACTGTAGACAGCACACATGTTAATGAGAGGAAACGGTGAATCTAAACAATTTGGTTTCATAGTTCATACTTTTTTTAATCCATCTTAATCCTCCGTCTCCTGAAACTCCCACTCCTAGAGCTCACATTTGTGTGTTTCCTCAACCAGTTTTATCTTACCATAGTGAGACCAGGCACTGGAAGATGCTCCCCTGTCACAGCATCAGTTGCTTCAGAGCAGCAGTGGTCTGTGGCTTCTTTTCAGAGCTCAGCTCCCCAGCCTCTCATTTACAGAGAAACCCTTTCCAGGTATGAAGCATTTGACAAAAAAAGGAAAACAAAGGGAGGAATTCTAGGTAAAGAACAATTAATAACAGTCTGTTTCCTTTRTCTTTGTGTCTCTTAGGTAGATTATCCCGTGTTTAATAACCCAGAAGCTGTGTTTAAAGATTTCCCTGCAGTTTAATGAAGATGGCAAAGCTGGATTCCCAGAGCTTTCAGCTTTTTCCCCCAAGAGGGCCACTATCATTCTTTCTAATTTAAGTGAAAATAGCCAACAAGTTCAGGAGTGGAGCACAGAGGACTGACAGACATCTCCAATAGGTAGACAAATTGAAAGTGTCTACATAGACCATAAGAAAGGAACCTCAGAAAGGAGCAGGAACATCTGCTCTGGGGTTCTTGGAGAAGTTCTCATGCAATGTCCTCTTTGCTGACTATCCTGTCTGCAGCCCAAGACATGGCTTTTTTAAAAAGCCACCTAGAAGACAGACAGGCAATCTTTCATCTTCATGTCAACTTAGAACATTGAAAGTCACAGCCATTCCAATGAAAGCCTCTTAACCAGGCCTTAATTTGGCCCATAAAAAAAAAAAAACAACAGAGCAACAAAGTCCAGGAATAAAGAAATCAACAAAGCTTAACTGTCTTGCAGGCCAGAAAACAGCAGCCTAAAAGAAGGCCTTCTCCACTAAGGGATATTAGTCAGTATATTTTTTTCTCTTTTTTTCCTGAGGTAGCAGACCCTTTGTCCAGGAAATAGCAGGCATTTAAATATTTGCTTCTGTCAGTAGGCTGAATAACTACTTAAGACTGCCTGAAGGTAGTCAGACTTTTACTTTATTACACAGACAAGGGCTTTGAGAGGTTTTTAAGGAAGCCGTAACTTCTTCACATACCAGAAAAAACACTTTGTCCTGAATTAGGGGTAGGAGAGAGAACTTCCACAGAATCGCTGGGGTTGGAATGGACCTGTTAAGATTATGTAGTACAACCCCACCTTTCTCAAAACAAGGTCAGCAAAAACAGGCTGCTCAGGCTTATGTCCAGTTGTGTTTCAAATATCTCCAAGGGTGTAGACTCCACAGCCTCTCTGGGCAACCTGTTCCAGTGTTTGATCACCCTCGCAGTGAAAAAGKTTTTTTTTCTTATGTTTAAATGGGATTTCCTGTATTTCATTTCAGTTTGTGCCCATTGCCTCTTGCCTTGTCACTGGACACCACTGAAGAGTCTGGTTTGATCTGTTCTCCCTGCTCTCACGTATTTATACACATGGATAAGATCCCTCCTGAGCCTTCTCTCTCAGCCTCTCCTCGTATGTCACATGCTCCAGTCCCTTAACTGTCTTCATGACCGTTCATAGGACTTGCTCCAGTATTTCCATGTCTCTCCTGTACTGGGCAGCCCAGCACTGGACACAGCACCAGGGCTGAGTAGAGGGGAAGGATCACCTCCCTTGACTTGCTGGCAATGCTCTGCCTAATGCAGCCTGCTGAATTATGCTGAATGGTGTGCGCGACTTGGTGTCCAGCAGCATGCTTTGTTCTGCAAAGCTGCTTTCCAGATGGTCAGCTCTCAGTGTGTACTGGTGCATGGTGTTATTCCTCCCCAGGTGCAGGACTTCACATTTCCCTTTGTTAAACTTTATGAGGTTCCTGGCTGCCCATTTCTCCAGCCTAACTGGGTCCATCTGATGGCAGCACAACCCTCTGGGGTATCAATCACTCTTCCCAGTTTTTTATCATCTCCAAACTTGCTGAGGGTGCACTCCGTCCCATCATCCAGGTAATTAATGAAGATGTTAAACTGTACTGGCCCCAGTATCAACCCCCGGGGTACTTCACTAGTGACTGGCCTCCAGCTTGACTTTGTGCCACTGGTCACAGTGCTTTGCACTCAGCAGTTCAGCCAGTTTTCAGTCCACCTTGCTGTCCATTTATCTAGTCCTTACTTCATCARTTTGTCTATGAGGACATTACAAGAGACAGCATCAAAAGCTTTGCTAAAGTCAAGGTAAACAACATCCACTGCTCTCCCCTCATCCACTGACCAGTCATCTCATTGTAGAAGGCTATCAGATTGATTAAACAGGATTTCCCCTTCAAAAATCTGTGGTGACTGCTCACAATCACATTGTCCTTCATATGTTTGGATATGGTTACCAGGAGGATTTGCTCCATCACCTTCCCAAGGATTGACTTAGTAAGGCCTCTAGCAATAGGACAAGGGGTAATGGTTTTAAACTAAAAGAGGGTAGATTCAGACTAAATATAAGGAAGAAATTTTTTATGATGAGGGTGTTGAAACACTGGAAGAGGTTGCCCAGAGAGGTTGTAGATGCCCCATCCCTGGAAACATTCAAGGCCAGGTTGGACGGGGCTTTGAGCAACCTGGCCAAGTTGAAGATGTCCCTGCCCATGGCAGGGGSGTTGGACTAGATGACCTTTAAAGGTCCCTTCCAACCCAAACCATTCTATGATTTTATGATTCTATGATTCTATGATTCTATGATTCTATGATTCTATGATTCTATGATTGAGGTGAGGCTTCCCAGCCTTTAGTTCCCTGGATCGTCCTTCGTGAAGACAGGAGTTATATATGCTTTCTTCCAGTCCTCAGAAACATCCCCTGATCACCACGACCTTTCAAAGATGATTGAAAGTGGACTCACAGTGCAGTCGGCCAGCTCCCTCAGCACTCATGGGTGCATCCGATCAGGTCCCAGGGACTCATGTAGGTCCAGACACCCTAACCTGGTCCTCCTCTACTGAGGGTAGGTCTTCCTTTCTCCAGACATTCCCTCTGGTCTCAGAGGCCTGGGATTCTTGAAGGGCTCTCTTACCAGTACAAACCTAGATGAAGAAGGTAATGAATACCTCAGTATCCTTTTTCACTGGGTCTCTCTCCCATTCAACAGTGGTTCCACATTTCCATATCATTGCTGCTGATACACCTGTAGAAGCCCTTCTTGCTGCCATCTACATTCCTTATCAATATTGAGCTCCAAGTGGGGTTTGGCTTTCCTAACTAGCCTAGAGCTAGAGCATTCATTTTTTGCAGGTAGTTGGATGATCCATCCACCTTTCAAAGGTAGTGTGCTGTTGTGGTTTAACCTGGCAGGCAGTCAAACACCACACAGCCGCTCGCTCACTCCCCCCTCCCCTCAGTGGGATGGGGGAGAGAATGAGGAAAAAAAAAAAAAAGTAAAATTCATGGATTGAGATAAAGACAGTTTAATAAAACAGAAAAGGAAGGGGAAATAATTATAACAATAATGATAGAATATACAAAATGAGTGATGCACAATGCAATTGCTCACCACGTGCTGAGCGA
>JAYKAV010003141.1:0-18813 GCA_035582835.1 Phoebastria nigripes
AGTACCGGTCCCAGTATGGACCCCTGAGGGATACGACTTGTCACCAATCTCCATCTGGACATTGAGCTGTTGACCACTACCCTCTGGATGCAACCATCCAACCAATTCCTCACCCACCGGACAGTCCTCCCATCAAATCCATATTTCTCCAGTTTAGAGAGAAGGATTTTGTGGAGGACTGTGTCAAAGGCCTTACAGAGGTCCAGATAGATGACATCTGTAGCTCCGTGTATGTGTACATACACTTCAGAGGGTCAATGTAACAGGAAATGAATTTAAATCAGGCATATACCAACAAAAATCACCTAGAGTATTAATGAAAATCAAAGGTCCCAAGAGCATAATTACCATTGGTGTACAGATTTCAGTTTTTTTTCATAATGCAATCTTTATGATGCCTGAAAGAGTATCACTGTACTGTGACAGAAAAAAATGAGATTTAAGCTAGACATAATTTTTCTTCCAATCAGCCTGTGAAATACATATAATGAGGTTATTTGCACAATCTACTCCAGAAAGCAATTTAGGTGCACATTTGTAGATGACAGTTAAAAATCTGTGTTCCTGTACAGTCAATGGAGAGAGGTAGAATCCACTGAGGAAGTGATTCAGAGTTCAGAAGGTAAATGCCTGAGGTACGAATACCCCACAAAATACGCAAACAGCATACCTACACATTGGATAGATGGCAGACACATTGTGGTCAGATGTGAATATAAAAGAAAGAGCCTGCATTTCATTATGGTCCCGGGACACTAGTAAAAATACATAGGTTATGAATCCAAAGCTCTTGTGACAATAGTTGCACACTGGAGTAAGCACTGAAAAATAAAACATAAGTCAGATAATGTCTGTAACAGTGCAGACAAAGCCACACAATCTCAGCTAATCACTTGACTAGTGATCAATGTCATTTCACATAAAATAAGCAAAGGTGAAAATGAAACATTGACATTGTGAACACTTGATTAAATCTGGAGCCGATTAGGCTCGCACAGTTTAAAGTAAGAGTACAGGTGGTAAATCATCTCACTCTTGGGTCAAGTCAGAGAAAAGATACAATTAGAAAGACAAGCATACTGCAGCCAAGATGATTCAGAGAGTGGAAAATTAAATGCTTGTTAGCAAAGCCCTGACAGGCATTAGGAATAATGTATTTAAAAACTGCTGATTTGGATTAGAAGTGTCCTGTGCAAATCTGTTGAGGTAATATGGAAGTTGTAGTTGTTTCTCTCTGTTTCTGTATTTAGAATTTTGTCTATAAATTAGTGAATTCATTCACAGGGACCAGTCCTCGTAATTTTTTCTAATAGTCAAGTTGTCCCTCCATACCCATATATCCAGACTGTGCTGCTGCTTCTTCCTACACAGCATTTCAGTGTGCTTTACTCTTTCTGTATATTCTATTCTACATAAGTCTTCATTGCTATAGGATCTGGCTTCTTTCCAGTACTACTTTATGTATTAATTAATATGCTTTAGCAGAGCACAAAAGAAACTTTAGCCAAGTGCAAATTATTGGGCTTGGTGCAAAAGTAACTGAATGAAATTTAATGCCCTGTGCTGTACAGGAGATTGAATAGTCTATAGGTCTGTTTTGGCCTTAAGCTCTGTGGTTATATCTGAAGTAGCAGATGCAAGGACATGGTGATGTTCAAAGACTGATGTAGGAGTATTTGACATGCACCAGGTCCTCCTTATCCCCAGTTCAAATCCATGTTTTTCTCTCATAAGAAATGAACATTATCACAGGGACTTTAATGAGGTTCTTAATCTAAATAATTAGGGAATTTGGAGTCTGCATGACACTTTAGCATTTAATGTCATATTCAACCTGTGAAACTATGGCTGCATTGTGGTAAGTCCTGATTAGCTATGTCTCAAAAAGGCGTTGAGAAACCTCACCCTTCCGAGAGAAGGTCTGACCATGTTTAAAAATAAGAACTATATCTCTTGTTTTATTCCAGAGCAATAATTTATTTTTTTCAGATCTCTCAAGCCCTGATAATTAATAACTTAAATAGGACTGAAATCAATAGGTGTGAAATTGTTAACTTTTATAGGGACATCTTCGGTCAGCAGAGAGTGGGTGAGTTTGCTTATTGGATCCTTACTGTTGACGGCACAAGCTTCAGTCATTACTATCAGTTAAGCTTTCCAGAGACTGACAGTTTTGTACTGATTTTTTATTTAAACTGAAGTCTTGCAGGATTTGTACTGCATTCTTGCAGTCATGCCACTTTTTCCTATTCTTCTCATCATTTTTCCTGTGTTTGATTTTCTGACTAGCCTTGGTTTACAACAAAATGTGTCTTTCATCACACTTTTGCATTTGCAAGTCAAGTCAAACAGAGTGCCCAGGTTTAACTAGAGGCCATAACATACTCTAGTAAAATGGCAAATAACATCAACAATATTATCCATATAAATTATGTTCAGTTTGAAATATCTTTTTGTGATATCTGAATGCACATTTCACTGCATTGAATTTGGAATAAATATTGTTTTCATAAATGAACTGAAAAGATGATTTACCATTAACTGTAGAACTACTGGCCAGATGTTTCTATTTAGAATTAAAGTTGGGTTTGTGTACCACTCTCAATGTAGTATGACGCAAATAAGTTGTATAATTCAGCTGGGCCTGTTTGAAAATACCAGTCTGTATATTTAGCTTCCCAATTTTCTTTGCTTTTCTGAAAGACATACACTGAGCTTTAATGGTCCTTCCAATGTAAAGCAACTGCTTTCCACGTCAAACAAAAGCCCTTATTAGTGTGAGGTAATGTGTCAGCTACTAAGAAGATTCTGGTATTCTGGCAAACTAATAAATATTAATAAATAATCTTGAACAAGACAATGCACTGATTCTCCAAAGAATGTGCTATAGTCTTAATCCAGAGAGTGTTGTAGTAATTAACAGATAAAAGAGGAGGTTCATTAAATGAATATGCAGTGTCATGAAATCAGAGCTGTGCATTGATCACTGCTAACTTAAGGATTCTTCCTTAGCTAGGATATTTTGACACCCCATTTATCACTAGTCCTATTTTTAGATTTTTAATTAGCAGATCACCAGCCCTTACCTCATTAACTTAACTTCTGCAAAAACATTATTTCTAGAGATAATAGCTAGGTTACAATAATCACCGCTCCCAATTTCTTGAGCTGCAAGGAAGGACAGGACTTCACCTTCTATGACATGAAACTATATTTCGTACCAGGCAAATCTGACCTTGACTCAACAGAATGTGTCTTATTTTCCGAACAATTTCTCTTCATTTTTTTTCCTAAATGCATTAACCTCAAAACATGCACCTTTTGAATGACAACTGAAACATTTTCCTAATTTATCTTAAATGCTTATTTCTAGCCCTCTGTTTGCAAAACTGTTTTGGGATATAGTTCAGGAGAAAATTGTACCTTGATGTGTGTTTAACACAGCTTGCTGTATATTTGTATAGATAGGTTTTTAAATGATTGGCCTTTATAGACTTTTTATGAGAGAAAACAACATTTCCAGAATTTAAAATGAACCAAATAAAGACATATTTACACTTACTTTTGTTAAGTATAATGGCTTAAGAAACTAATAAGAAGCAGACAACTGACAAATCAATGAAGTACGTTTCGTGCAGATGTTTCCTTCTATTTGAAGTGCCTATTTTATTGCTTATATTATTGGAAGGTATGTTCCACCACTGGTGATGGATAGGAGTATACATTATGCTATACTGTTTCAAGACTATATAATTATCTCTGCAATATGCATGCTATATTTTCAACATACTGCTTAAGGCTTAAGGTTTTCCTGTTGCAAGATCCACAATTAAATCATCTTAATATTGTTTTTTTGCTCTAATATATGTAACAACAATGAAAACATTAGGCTAGCCTCAATTAAATGGCCAATGAATTAGGTAGCTGAACAGTATTTGCACCCCTGGCTGTTGTATCCAATTAAAATTCCTATCAAATGAAAGAATTGATTAGTCTCTTCAAGCAGAGAGGTTTGCATCATGCAAGCAGTCTAAATAATTTACATTAGAGCTTTCAACACATTTCAAATGCTGTCATCTCTGCCTTGTGAAACAGTTTATGGCATCCTAAGACTTGCTTTCATTACATGCACCGATTTTGCAATCAATGGTATGCCAGAAGTTCAGAACACAATCTAAGAAGGTCATAGTTCTGTCACTGAAAATAGTCTGGGGAAAGGTCACCTAATTATTTTGCTGTTTATGATGTTTATAGCTGTGCTTTGATACGTAGCCATGTGCATGCAATCTCATTAAGCACTAATGCTAGCTTTGTAATGAAAACAATCCATTTTCGAACTTAAGATCTAATTTTCTCATTTGCAACATCTTTGATTTAAAAAAATTAAGAGCACAGGACTTTGTCAAGATGAGTACACAAAGTCTGAAGCTTCTCATTACATTATTAAATTAATGCAATGGATGACAGAATGAATTTGTGGAAAAAATATAATTTTCTATAATTATACTGGAGTGTTCTAATTTAGGCAATCACATACATATTTGGAAAGACTCATTCAGACTCTTTTCCAGTGAATGATACAAAACCGGAGGATGTGGTATCCCACTGCATAAAGTTTGCAGTAAGCAGAAAGGATCTTATTAAATTCTGACAAATTTTTTCAAGAACAATGGAAACACTGGTATCTTCACAAAGAGTTAAGGGGCCTAATTCCTCTGGTAGGCCTCAGGAATTATAGCAGCTTTTAATGTATCTGGAGTATCTAGATGGAATCTGAGATGAGCAGAGAGGCTTTCACAAAATGCATAATTTTTTTTTATACTCAGGTCTTTGTTCACCTGGACCATCTGAGTTTGATGTAATGATGAGAAATTACTGCCTTTATATGAGAGTAACTTTCCATAAGTCATTAAATTTTCAGACTCTAAAAAAATAATACTGCTGTTCAGACAAAAAAAAAATTGAAAACTTATCAATTTTCACCTGATTTTCATTTATGCAGATGTCAGCTACTTCCCAACTCTCTTTGGATCCAAAAATACAGGGGTGGAGTGTTGCCAAAATCATTTGATTTAAGGATACTTGCTGATTCAGAGCACACTGGCTATTCACTAGTAAAGTCAGGCTATCCCAAAAACAAATTTGCTTTAAAATGTTACCAATACACACTAGCTGAATTTCCAGTCACCCATGAAGAATTTGCCCAAAAAGTGGCAATTCAGATGAATCTCCTGAGAAAATGTCCAAGTGTCTTGATCCTTGCCCTATCTTTTTCTGATGTAATTAACCTTTTTTTTTTTTTTTTTTTTTAATATGGAGTAAGCTAGCTTCAATATGAGATGGAAAAGCCTCCTCTTCTTTTCATCCCTGCCCTGGGAGATAGCTTGTGGGTAGCGGAGGATGGGAAATCAACTTGCTCCAATCTGAAGGGAGTGAGATAACCTAGCTTAATTGTCCTTGATGTGTGTTAGAGTGTCCTTGTGTTTTAAAAAGGGTGAGTCCTCCTCCATCCACTACCCCATGACTCCTGGTCTGTATCCCGAGTGTGTGGAGGCATCATGACTTCTCCCTGAGGTTGACGTCTGCATCCCAGAAGAAGAGCAGGCACAGGTGGACTACCAGAAGGAGGGCAGAGGGCCTCTGGTCCCCACACCAACATCAGCTAACTTGGCACATGCATTCACACATGCTGTGGCAGCACATTTGTGCAGTGGCCCTGAAAGGACAATGTTACAGCAAATGCATTTTAATGCCAATACATACAAATAAATGTGCACTTAAAATAAACCATTCCTACATCTTACAGTATCTGCAGCAATACAGCAATCCTAGCATCTGTATAGCACTATCTAACACCAACAGCATAGCACCTAACATCTATGGCAACACAGCAAAGGGACCTCAGTTTAACAGCAGAGCTCAAAGTGCCAGTGTCAGTGCCACTCAGCAGCTATTCAGAAAAGCTAACGAGGCACTACATTACAGGAGGCATTAGAGATGGAATATATAAATAACATTATATTGTCTTTCTATAAAACAGTGGGTGCTAAAGTCTCATCCTGGCTACAGTACTGGTCATCCTGTCTCAGAAAACATATTGTGGAGGCAGAGGCAGAGGCAGCTCGCAGAGGAGTGATGAATCATCAAAGGCATCTCAGAGATTAAGAGASATTGAGAAGATTAGGACTGTTTACTTTGGAAATAAGAAGAGAGGACATGATCAAAGTATCTGAAGTACTTCAAGAAGTGTCTAAAAGGCAGAGCGATGTGTTTGGAAATTACTCTTCTCTATGTCTTGGAGTACAAAACAAGAATTTGCTCAATTAAATTAAAATGAGGGGGAATTAAAACTGACTCTCAGGGACCTGAGGGCACTAACAGGCCCTCGTGGCCCTGCTCAGCCTACTGGGTGCCTCCCACCACCCTTTCCATGGCCCAGGACCCCATTTCAGCTGAGCCCAGGTCCATCAGTCCCTACCCCAGCGACATCTCCAGCATCCCTGTCACTGGATTGTGGCTTGTATCTCCTGGGCTGACCCAGACCTACTGCCTTGACCTCCCTGTTGCTCACGGGGCCAGTGGGGCCCATAGCTGTTACCACCCTGCTCTGCCCTGTTCACCTCCACTGTGGGCCAGTGTCCCATCGAGCCGCAACCACCCTCAGCTCCTGGTCCTGTCCCTGAGGGAGCTGCCTGCCCGCAGGGCACCCTGACAGCCATCTCAGGCCACCTGGAGCTGGGGACCAAGTTCATGGGGCCTGGCCTGCAGGCTGCCCCAAAGCAGCCCCACGGAAGCCCCCCATGGCCATTGAGCCCCTGGGGGTGGTCAGCATACAGAGGGAGAGGTCAGCCCTGCTGGCTGTCTGCGTGTGCCCTGTGCTCACCGCAGCCCTGGCTTCCTACTCCTGATGGGCCACCACACCTTGTGTCCACAGCTTTCAGCTTTCACCTGCCCCCGCCTCATCGGGGAGCACCACCATCCCAGTGAGTGTGGGGTGTGGGCCTTTTCACTACCAAGGCTCACATCGTCCTTCCCCAGAAGTTGCCTACAGCCCCACAGGCTGCCCAACACTTTTTACAGTACGCTTGCTGATGCCATCAGACAGCATCATTAATGAGCAGGGGGCTTGGTTCACAGCCAGATACTGGAGGCAGCTCATGGGCCTCCCCCAGGGACCAACCCACCTCTCCTCCTCCTGGCCTGCATGGCGGCCGCCCTTGGCTCCCGGCTCCCCTTCCCACAGGGAGCAGCCCCGCTCTTGCTGCTCCCTGGCAATGCATAAAAAGAAATACCTAGTGCCAAAATGTATAATCAATTTGCAGAACTCTCTGCCAAATGAAAATGTTGATGTGAAGAATTTAGCAGGTCGCAGAAAAAGGAAAGGCATTAATCTGGGTATCTGCACTTAATTAATTTAACAAAACATTACTTTTTATGGAAGAAACATTAGACCTTCAGGCTTCAACCAACTCCCATCAGAGGCAGATGGGAAGATGAGATCCCTTGGAGTGATGAGGTTGTCCCACAGCTGGTTGTAAAAGAACTTCTTTTTGTTCTGAAAGTTTCCAGTACTGACAACCACCTGATAGAAGATACCAACCAGTAGATGTGTTAGCTCTTGTGTTCACAACTACAGAACCAGAAAGTGGATAAAAACTATAAAATAATTCACCTTCAAGTAGTCTATGGTGCCCACATGCCTCATATTTTCAATAAATGAGCTACTTGCAGTGCACTGTAGTTTTGTAAAGATACAGATTTCTGCTGGGAATTCCTCTTGGATTTTTTTATCTAGGAGCAAGCATTCTCCAGTCCAAATGCTGGGGCTGTGTAGCTGCAAATATATCATGTCATCGCAATGTGAACTGAAGCTGAAGAAGGTCTAAATCCCCTTAGGGCTGCTTCCACTCTCCACTGCTCTTTACCTAGACTATCCTATAAATCTTGGTCCAGAAATGATCACATGTTTTTAAATCTCATGTTACACTATTAAATGCAGGTCTGCATGACTAGCAGACTAAAGATGTTGGAAATTCTTTAGCAAAACCAAAACTTTTATTTGAAAAATCTAGCTTAGTCACTGGAAATCACACAAGACCTCATGCCTCACTTGATGTGTCAAATTGACGTGGCTGTACTTGACTCTGGATGTCCAAGGTGCCTTGGTTAGAATGATCTCAGGTATCCCTTCACTATACTGTTTATCTAGATGACCTCTAGAGGTCCCTCAACCATTCTCTTATTCCATGATACATTAAACAATAGTAGTTTAAAAATGGAATCCTTTACAGATCAATGACTTTTCTACCTACTCTTCATTATGAAAGCCATCAACCTCTTCCTTTGCAGCATAAAGAGTGGGCATTATTTTTACTCCATCTCTATCTAAGGCACTACTCTCATGGGACATCCCTGTTCTTAAAAAGCAGGCCTGGAGGACAGTGTTTCCCAACAGTAGAAAGTTTGCAAAGCTAGCAAAAGTTTGTGTTTCCTCTATTAAAACGCATTGCTTCTGCCCTGTAGGACCTGAGAGCCCCTGCAGGACCTTCATAAATTGTTGGAGTACTTTATATTTGCACTTTTAGTTTTCAGTCAGTTGATATGCTGTGCTCAGTTAAGACTAAGCTCCAATTTTAATTTGTCATCTTTTGGCTTTTTTTTATGTACATAACTCCAGTGGTTAAAGTCAAATTTATAGTATAAGTTATTCCAATTGTGAATTGCATTGTTTTCCTTCTTATAAAGATGGACTAATTATTATATTAAAAGGAAGCACATTATTATTGTTGTATACCTTGAAAAGAGGTTTGGATTTTTGGTCCTGTAAATCTGGCTGTCACAAAGGTAACTGATTATCTTGTCAGATCTTAATCAAGATTCATTTGTATGGCTTCTTCAGGTACATTTCCCTTTTACTTGATGGTATAAAATATGAAGACAGGATGAAGATCTCCATAGGTTTATGTGTAATATATGTTACATATAAATGAAGTCTACCAGAGTAGGCAAACATATCGTACCTGGTTTGCCAGAGCAACATGAGCATCTCTGAAGAACAAGTGAGAAACAATGGTGTAATGGGGAGAAGGAATGTGACCTATTTGTATTCCTGCTTGCATTAATTAATACTAGAGGTCTGAGGGGAGATAAGAACCACAGTGAGACTCCTTGAGCGGTCTAAGAAACATTTGGCTTCATAAGCTTAGAATGCTTTACCAGGAAAGGATGTCTGTGTTGAATTTAACTTAAAATGTGGAAATTAAAGGAAAATAAAGCATTTTCTTAAGTAGGAGTTGTATAACTAATATAGCTTATCTGATATTCAGTATTTCCCAGATCAGAATCATAACATATAGGTTTTGGGAGCTCATCTTTGCTTTTGCTCATATATAGCAAAATTCTACACTACTTATCAATAAAACCCACACAAATGCCTATTAAATGACAGTGAGAAAAAGTTCTGAAAATCAGGCTCAAATCTTGACAATTTTGCTGCAGTATTTTTCTCCAAGTAATTCTCTTGCATCAAAAGTTTCACTGAAAATAATCACAACAAATGCAAGAGTCAAACTGGAGCTTTAAAAGAACAAATAACAATAATCACTTAACACTTCATCAAAAGGTCAGTGCAATCAAGACTGGAATATTTTTTTCTTCCTTGATTTTTTTTTTTTCCATGACCATGATGAAGAGAGAAATCCTTTCAGCCTCAGTAAATATACACAGGAAGATAGTTATATTTTGCAAAAACTTGGCAAACTGGAGCAGGACCTGGTGACCCTGGATGACTGAATCTTGATGAATCTCTCCATGAAGACACTTGAAAGGATTCTACTAGGGAATATTCAGATCATGACTTAGGTAGCCCCAGATCTGAACTGGATTAAATTGTGTTTAATACCCTCCTTACCTTGCTTCATTTTATCTCTTACTCTCAGTATGCCATATTAACAAGGATCAAAGCATAACACGAATACCTAATACTCTGTAGCATAAAGATTTCACCAATACAATGGAACTTGTGAGGTACAAGGATATGACTTAGGCAAGCTATGTAGGGTCTTCTATAAGAATTTTTGTATATGTTCCAATAATAGAGACCTTGAATTTGAGTTACAAGAAGCCCTTTCATAAATAATATCTATTGATTGAAGGCCTCTCTTTGTTTGCACTCATTTTTATCTTAGTACAAGGCACACAGGAGAAAAAAATAAAAAGGAAGGAAAAAAAAAAAAAGAAAAATAGAAAGGAGAAAAACAAGATAGAGATGAGGGTGGACATGTCAGGAAGATTTCTGAGATTGTTCTGATTCCATGCAGTTGTTTTTCAGTTGCACTCAAATAGCCTGTCTGCAGGCTGCTTCAGAGAGCAGGAATGCTTTTCCCCTACTCATGTTTGATTTCTTATGCTGGTTGTACTGCTAAAACATTACATATATGGGAAGAGGCCAAGAATAAGTGTGATGAAGGATATTATCATGGCAAGAAAAATCACAGTTAGCTTCCAAGAATAGTATGGTCTTCAGGGATTGTTGTAGACAATCTGTAGAAATCAGGAAGAGATTGTTCAAATATATGAATTTTTAATTTGAATTATTTCTTTGGAGTATTTTGATTGTCTGCATTTCAAATGCAGACTATAGGTAGTTATTCAAGACCTTTAATTTCACAAAAGCAATACATTACAGAACAAATATTTTTTCTTTAATTACTTTCTTACACTGTATAACTATCAAATGCACCCAATATAAATCTGTAACTTCTCAAGTAAAAAATGAGGCCATAGCTCTTACGTTTAGTAACATTGCACTCCACAGCCTTATTAAAGAGAATAGTTTCTTGTGGTGTTAAAAGTTAGTCAGCAGGAGTCAGTTTGTATTAAATATAGTCCCCCTAAAATCTTATTTGATAAGGAATTGAGTATGTTTTTAGAGATGTTACCTAAAGGAAGTGCAGCATTTCAAGTTAATGATTTAATCTTTGAAATATTACAACTACAAATATTAAATTGTTTAAGAGTAGTAATTATAAAGTGGGTATTATAAATAACAACATATGGCATCGCTGTGAGTACAAGGCTGAATTAATTCCTGAGGCTCCAATGCCATTCATAAACCTCTCACAATTTATGACTGCAGCTGAGTTCTTGAGTGAAATACAGCTTTGTGTTTACTCCTGGGCTATCTATTATGCTCCATGTTATTCAAATGTATTCTAGTGTTGATCCTCATACTTTGCCTCTGAATTGTTTTCCCCCAATCATTAACACAAGCTTGTAACTTTTTTCCTTTAATATAAGAGTCCTCAAATTTTTCATGAGAAAGAACACATCTGAACAGAGACATTGCCTTATTGATGCCACAAATCACATATTCCACCAATTCACAGCTTTTCAACATTCATGGCTGGAGTAAAGGGAGCAATTTTATATGGAAAGGAAGATTTAGGGACATTTAATTCAGTTTTTCAGCTGGATAAGAGAAACCAATCCTGGGTGGCCAGCTGGCTTTCCACTGATCAACATTGATTCATGAAGTCTAAATAATGCTATTATACTGCAATGACCTTCTTGAAATGGATCTAAACATAAAGCCTCTGGAAAGAAGTTAGCTCATCAGCCTAGCAGAGACAGCACAAAAAGTTCCAGATATGGAGGACTCCAACAGACACTCAAGAATTCATACTGCCCTGACAGAGTTGTGGTACAAATTAAGGCATTAACTGAGTAGTAGGAAAAGAGAAGATATTGTAATGTGATATATTGCAGCTTTGCCTATCAAGGTGGTAAGAACTGGAATACCATATCTGAAAATTTTTGAGTGTCTTCTGAGAGCTGTGTTAAGGATAAATGTGGCTTTGCTAAGGCAATATCTGTCCTGCTTCATATTTCTTTCAGAAACATTATAGGGGGCCTACTGTAAACCTAGCAGAAGGAATCTGAATTTTTTCTACTAAATTGAAGGGTCTTGGGTCAGGAAAAAATTAATAGAGTGCAAACTGACCACAGCAGCAACAAGCATTTGATTTCTATTCTACGAAAATGTAATTGTTTACTATGAAGCAGTAAAAGTTTGCTGAGACCAATAAAAAATAAATGCAAGAGTAATTTCCCTGTCCTAAATAACTTAAAAACAAGGTAACAGATGAACAATGAGAAGCATTTTTGACTGGCTTCTGAAAGATAATTTAGCAGCCTGCATTCCACTGAAAAATTTCAGTGGGACTTGCATGAATATCTAGACTTTTGATGAATGCAACCTTACTGCCATTTCCCAGTTTTGTCACTCCAGTTTGAGTGTTTACTCATTATTTTAGCTTCCGCCTATTTTGGCAAATTAAACATTCCTGGGCACATTCCCAGAAATTAAAGCCAACTGGTATCAAATGGCCCACATCTCGGCTAATTCCTCAACCTCCAAAATCTGGGGCCTGAGGCAAACAACCTATGGGAAAGGATAGATCCCTTAAATACTTTTTCTCCTAAACTATATCTGAGAATTATCTGGGAGACTGCCAGTTGACATGGATCAACTCATCTCTATTATGATATCAACACACTATGTTCAGAGCAAAGAAAATATTTRCAGGTCTGGGTTGGGAAGGGATTTGTGGGAGGTAAGTTGTCTGCATCTGCAAGGGCACTTATCCTCCTTTCCCTCTACATTCCTTACAGTAGCACTTACTGTCTTTCCACTGTAAGAGAACAATCCCAACACACGCTCACCCTTAGCATTTCAGGTTGTAGTCCTTCTGGCTCTTCTAGCATCCCACACAGAGCTCTTGGTGTACTTCCCAGCTGTATGCTCTAACTTGTCAAAAAGACCCCCAAAACTGTGGGACCTTCTCTGACTTTTTCTGGTTCTGCCCATGCTGGTTACCTTCCGTGAAGATGAAAGAGACATCCCTGTGGCTGTGGAATTCTTTTCAAACCCTATTATCTACATGAAAATCCAATTATTTTCAATCCTTGTTCTCTATGTGATTTTGGGCCTACTACCCAGTGTAACCCTTAGTAGCATCTGTTAGATTTGGGATACCTCTGAAGGGTGGCAGTGGAGGTCATTCCCTTCATATTGTCCCATTATATCTCCACTGTATAAATGGCCCATACATTTGTCATTTGATAGCCCATATACACATCTACCTTGGCCTTTCTCACTTAATACAGAGTTTCTGCTGTAGCCCACAGGTACTTTCCTTGGTCATTCATCCCAGATTCTGATGCTTTGTTACTGTAAAAATATCTAGACTGCAGCATTTGGTTTCATTGATCAGCTTAGATGTTGCTGCATTCCATGACCTGCCCATTAAATAATTTGCGTTTTATAAATAGCATTTTAACAATTAAAACTGTGCTCTTAGAAATCATGTAAACTGTGCTGTTAGAGATCTCACTATGTAAGGAATTTTTGTCTGTACCTCAGCAAAACTTGGCAAAGCAGTCAGCCTTACAAACAAAACATAACAGGTGTAATTAATCATTACACTGTTCAAAATAATAGCCTGTATTAGGGAGTTGGTGATCACCAACTTAAAATCCAAAAATTTGTTTTTCTATACGCCTGACAAATCAATGTCATTTACCACAACACAAAAGGAGAGTCTGTGCTTATTAAGCTGGATCTATGCAATAAGTCCTAATAAATAGAAGATGTATCCTGTTAAGAAAGATGAAAAATTTCTCAAACATGCCAGGATTAAAGGAGGCATACTTTTTCAGGTCCCTGACTATAATGCTATACTATTGGAAGATTGCTCTGGAATACTAGTAGTCTACAAGTAGTCTAGAAGCATCAATAGCACTATTAGGGTGATGAAGACTTCTTAAAAAGACTGTTGACTAAACAGTTTTTCCAAGAGCGAGGGTCAGAAACTTTATGGAATTACTTTTCTCCTTTGCTAACTTGCAGTGAATGGTAACATTGCTTCCTGTGTATTGTCCTATTTCTATGGCTGGTTGTGAATTGCTGCCCTAAATAATGAACTAAAAATATGAGTTCATTTCTGTACTGTATTATGAATGTGTTATTGTCACAACATGTAATTACAATCATTCACAGTGTGAACATGAGGTCTGAATAGTAAATTGTCCTGAAAACAGTCTTCTCCTGTGAATTTATGAATTTCCAAGCTTACCTCTCATAATGATTAATACTGTATCGCCATTTAACTCTCAGGTCATTCAGCAGAACAATCACCATACCTCAGAAGTCATGGAAGTGAAAAAGCACTTACTGCACAATGAAAATAAGGTCTTATGACAATGTAATTAATGGATATTATCCCTTTATAGAATGAAGATGCAGACAATAAGTATAAGAAATCATAAAAATATGTTCTACTACGGCTGCTAAGAGGAAAATTAAAAAATGGGATTGTCAGGGTAAGAAAAAAAATGTCTTTATAGTGTCATTTGGTACCATTTGTACTGGGAGGAACAGTTTTCCATAGACAGGGAGGAAACATCTACAGAGCAAGAAAAGAATAAATACTGCATTAGCAAGACATTTTTGTACCAGTGGTTGGAAGATTTGTACTTTGCAGCACTGAGCGTTCAAGTTTTAAAGAAAAATCWGTTCTTATTAATCTGTAATGACAATCTCTACCTCCTAGTGAAAGATGTCTTTAGTGAACTTTGAGGCAGCAAATTTTCTAATTTTTTTCCTTGAGCTTCTTTGCTGCAGTAGTGGTTCTATACAAAAGACATTCAGTAAAGTGACTTACCTGAATTCTAAACTACACCCTTGATGTTTAAAAGAAGAATATGAAATTGGGTATTGCTACACTTTATCCAATTTCCAATGCTGAATTATTTTTCTGAGAAAAATATGGGGGTTTTAAAGGTCTTTTCCCCTTTTTAATCCCTCTTGCAAAATACAGCTTCTTTTTTCAGTAACCTATACAGAATCAAACATTATCACACAGAATGAGAAAAGCCATTTTGTATGAAAGAATTTCATAGATTTTTTTTAAATGGTTCCACTGCAACAGAAAATTTTCAGCTGTCATCCTTTCAAAATTCAAAATTTAGTTCCCAGAGGTCAATAATTGCATACATAGTTTCTTTTATTTTCAATTTTTTATTATTTCGGTGTGGATTTTTTTAAGAGACTTCTGTAAAGGAATGCAAGAAATATGTTAATCTGTTTTCAAATTATGCTATCAATATGTTGGTTTTAACCAGAGATTTGCTACTATGTGTTGGTTTGCTATAGATTTAACAAGAATAGCCTTACGGAATGCCAGACCGCTGAACATAAATGACCTCTCAAAAATTACTCTTATGGTATGTCTATATGACTGGGCCTTAGCCCTTGTTTGTTGTGAAATAATTAATAAGATTGTTTGAAGCAATGAAATAATATAGGTCCAGAAATCTGATTAAATATGTTATAGTTGATGTGATTCGTAATCTACATGCTATTTAAATGAAGCCAGCCTTATCAATTCTTCTGTAACTATTACAATCACCAAGCAAGAAAAGAATATGTCAATCTTTTAAGCATAGGTTTCTCTTCTATTTATGCCAGCATCAAGGGAACAAACAACCCTAACTACTGTTGAAATTCTAAAATAAAATAATATAATAAGACACACAAAGCTACTCTAGTGCCTCACTCTCAGTGATTTCAGTAGGAGTTAGGCACCTAAATTCATTTGTGGGTTTACCCCTGCATTATACAGGCAAAAGTGCATTGATCTGGGAACCAATTTACTCCACTGGGACTTCTGCTTGACATATGACTTTACCTCATTATAGGAAAAAAAAATGAAAAACTTGTTCCATACCCTAATTTTGAAGCACTTTTTCTTTCTATGAGCCAAGGACCTTGGGTGCTTAATTGCTATGAAAAAAGTAATACATCTGACCCACTTGTAAGAGCCATTGGAATAGGCGAGATTATGGTATTTTAGTACTTTTATTTCTATTCTTCTCCAAAAGTTTGAAATTAAAATGATCATGAAACATATTCACTTAATTGTTTCAAGATTTAGAAACCTTTGGTTCAAATTAATTTAAAGATAAGACTTGAGTTGTTTCCTTTCTTTTCTAATACTAGATTATTTTTTCCTCCAACACTTTGTCCATTATTCTTGTCTGTTTATGCATGTTGTGCTAATTTTAGCTTTGTCTAGCCTGCTTCTATACTGAAAAAAATCTCTTAATTCATAATTCAAAAAGCACAAAGCCAGCAAATACTAAAGTAACTCTACATGCAACATCTATGATTAATTATAGCTTATTCTCTCTACAATCTCATGCTATGAAGAATGATAATTTTTCTCACAAAGAAGAGGTTGCTACAGAGCCATTCATTTTGTTTTGGTTTTTTCTTCTGTTTTCTTAATTGATTTGAACAGAGATGGAGGTTTCAGCATGTAATACCATTGCAACTCAAAGGCAAATTCTACAGCAGATGCTATTCAGGAGATTCTCTAGAGTATCTGAAGTCTTAGTATAAGTGAAACACTGTGACTAGGGCAGTAATGTTAAACAACAGAGAGGCTACATTTTGGCTTTGGCGCAAGCCATAAGTGGGAATGAGAGTGTCACTCAAGGCCACTATCTCTGCCATGGTGCAGTCTTATTTGGACCATGGAGGAAGCAATCTCCATAACTCCCGTGGCACTTTCCTGCTACTTCTTCTCAGCATTAGACTGAAGCGATATGGAGGTATTGCCTCAGTTTGCATGGGCATCAGTTTGACAATAATTTTCTGTTAGTTCCCAGGTAAGTACAGAGGTTCAGAGAGCAACATATGCTGCCACCTCCTTCTGGAATACCAGAACTACATGAAACTGCATCAGCTGGCTGGTTAGCTTAGGATAATATGATGTGAGAGTCCATTTATTTATAAAACATTATAGAAGAAAGAGTGAAGTGATAAAGCAGCCCTGATTTGTTCTCTTCCTTTAATAAACTTCTAGATCAAAAGCAAAGTCAACGTACTTCAAATTCATAAGCTATATAGACAGTGACAGATTCTACTTCCAGTTGCTATTCACTTTGAGCAGTAACTTTTATCTTAGAGAATGCTACTGATGCCGGAATAGTATTTGAGATACTTAAGGGTAACAGAATCCTGTATTCATGCAACACTGTTCCAGATTCAATCTGATCGCTTCTGTTAGTCACTGTGCATGTAATATTTATATATCTTGTGTAAGAGATAGTAAGCAACTATAAGGCATGAAAATCTGATTTCAGTTACACCGTATCTGCAGGATAATCTGTAAAGTTTGCAACAGAACTTGTTTCCCTAAGGGCCTGACCAAGCCCAGCTAGCCTTGTTCAAAATCCATCCTCCTTTTTATTCTAAAGTGAGGAAGGCTGAGGGCTGCAAGTCCCTGAGCGTGTCTGGCAGTCAAAGCATCATCAGAGAGGAAGGAGAATGAAAAAGGCCAGACTGCTCTGGGTAGCTGAGACCAGAAAGATCTACCTCAAAGCAGTCTCTAGAGAGAAGAGCTGTAGGCAACAAATGACACCTTTGTATCAATACTGAATCTGTAAAATTCCCAAAACCTTGTTATTGTCTTTGGCTATTTAAAAATTACTACTGTAGAAAAGGAAACTGGATGTGAGAAAAAAAAACCAGAGAATTAAAATAAATCTTTAATAATGCCATTTAACTGCTTAGTTGTTGGGGTTTTTTTAAATTACATTTGATGCCTGTAAAAGAAGGAAACTAGCTTAGTCTTTTGAGGAGAGACTTAAGAAGTGGTGTTCAATAGTTACTTAGATCTTCCTAAGCAATAATCAATAAAGATTTGCAGCTTATGGAACTGTAACCTGTCTAAAATGTCTTTATATCTAATGGAAACCTTTTAAGTCCTGCTGCCTAGGCATGGATACCTTCATGTAACGATAAGGCATGGGAAGGAATGATTAGCAAATAAAGCAGTCAAATAAGGAAGTGGGTTTATTTCCTTTTCCATGAAGATCTTGACACAAAGTATGTCACATTTAATTTTATTATTTGCATAGTGTTTGCTGTATTGACATATGAGAAAATTTAAGTTATACAAGATATGGCAGTGTAACTTCTAAAAGCTGCTTTACTACATTTGGGAAAGAAGCATGCAATCTTGGATGAAGTGGACAGTTTTAGAGATCTTTGAGACAATGTAAAAGTACAGATCATGGCTTTTTAAAATCAACTTTTAAAATTTAAAACTGCATTTAAATTTTTAAAATAAATGTGAGATTGCATGATGTACTTTCCAGTATTAGAAAAAAAAATTATTATATCAGCAACAATTTGGGTACATGAACAGTCATTTAGAAAGCAAAGAGAATCACCTAAATGGGACAAGCAAAGTCCTGTTATTCTTTTTTTATTTTATTACCTGTTATTGATGGTATTGATGACCCCTATTCAAAAGCCAAAAGCATCATATACTCTTACCTCAAAAGCTGACATTGATAGACTTTGGGTCAAACATTGTTTACATTCCGGTTCTAATAGCCATTGGAATTCAATACTTTTTCTTCTTTTTCCTTTTTCTTTTTCTTTTTCTTTTTCTTTTTCTTTTCCTTTTCCTTTTCCTTTTCCTTTTGTTTTTACTTTTCCTTCTCCTTTTCCTTTTTTTTTTAATTTCTATTTTTATTTGTTATTTATTTATATTTTTCTTTCCTTTCTCTTTACCTTCTTCCTTTCCTTTTTCTTTTTTCTTTTCCATTTTATTTTTATTTTTATACTTTTTTCTTTTTTTCTTTTCTTTTTTCTTTTTTTTTTTTCTCCTTTTTTTTTTTTTTTTTTTTTTTTTTTTTTTTTTTTTCTTTTCCACCTCCTTTTTTATAGGAGACCTCATT